>VZTM01023513.1:4837-137189 GCA_013400555.1 Jacana jacana | reverse complement strand
AAATAATCGACCAACCAAACAGGGAAGCCTTTCATCTCTTCATACTCCCAAGTAACACTAGATTTCCAACAAGGTATCTGGCACTGAATAAAAAAGCTTTTCCTGATTTGTTTTTCCAGTGTGAATATTACAGACAAGCAAATCAGTACAGTTAACTGACAATACCCTTTAAAACCCAAGAAAAAAAAACAAACAAAACACACAACCCCCACACAAAAACAAACCACCAGACTCAGACTACACACTATCCTTAAGGAGAACTATAGAAATTCAGATTGAAGGTGAGGAATTAAGTCTTCTGCTATAAATAACTTCTCAGTGGCAGGTTTGATTAACACCCTCCCTATGCCAGCAGTTTGCATTTTCCTCTATAAGACTTATCAGCAGGCTATTGCTTTTACTCTGTTCTCATCCACCAGATACAACACTTTTTGCTTTCCTAATCTTCCCGCCTCATACCCACAGCAGTCTAACAGAAAACAAGATAAAAAACCTAGCACATCCAGGAGCATCATAAAATACAAGATTCTTTGCTCTCTCTCTTTCCTGGTACATCATTCCACGTTCCACACTGATGATCATTCACAAGAGCACCAACAGCCTTTCAGTATGTTCTCAAAGCTTTCTGCCCAACACATGTCAAAAAATGCATGAGGAAAGGATCAGCAGCTCAGCTTCCTGATGCACAATGGCTGGCCAGATTTTTCCAGCCAGAAGTCCAAGCAAATCAGAATGCAACACAAGCAAGGACAGAGCAAGGACAGCACAGAGTTTTGCACCGTTCCTATTTTTACTCAAACTAGCCCAATTCCAGTGCTGACCATATGGACAAAACTCCGCACAGAGAACACACACTCCTTAATGTCACTACTTAAATGCTTCTACACCTTCATTCCTACACTTATGTTCAAGCACACAGATGCCCCCAGATCCATTTGCAACAGCTCCTCACTCCCAGCTCGTTGAAAGCAGTAATGCAGTTAGGTTATACTTACAATCAGCAGCAGTGAAGTTGGGTAACGAATCGTAGCTTTTTTCACTGTTCATTATGTCCTTAAAAAGACAAGAAGGCTTAGTTGCAACAAGAAAGTTATTGCTTCAGAGAAGCAATTCCAAAATCCTGCCTGCCTTTTTTTTTTTTTAGAAAAAAATAAAATTAANTTTTTTTTTTTTTTTTTAAGAACAAAATGAAATTAAAACAAATCTATTAGTCACATACCTTATCAAACTTGATTAATCATTACACAGTAAGTTAAACACATAAAGAAGAGATTTCTGTTTAACTTAAGCTTTACAGAAAATACTGACAGAATAAAGCTAAAATCCTGTATCTGTCCTCACAAAAAAAACCCCTGCAACACAAGGAATTGCTAATAGAAATAACAGAATAAGCTAATAACAAATCCATTATGTTTGCAATCACTATACACAAAATAAACAAAGCACTTCTGATATCCCATGAAAATAAAAGAAGGTTGCCAGAGTGCTGACAGAAAACAGAAACATCTTTGTTCTCATAAAAAAGGATTTGCTTCAAGCTTTTGAAAAAGCTTTAATATGGTTAAGTGTCCTTCTTGAAAGGGAATAAAAAAGAAAAAAAACTGTTCAAATGTGCTGCTTTTTAAAACTAGAAATTCTCTTTGTTTTGTTAATCTAACAGAATGAGCTATTTCTTTTACAGTTTGAAGTGAGGAGTCACAATATCAAATATCAAAAGAGAAAGACTGGCCTCAGAGTGAGTCCCTCCCTCGTTCCATATGACAAAGTTCAGCTCTTGAACGTGTTACAGGAACAGAAGGGAAAAAACTGCAGGTACAAGCAGTTGTCTAGACAGCTTCCTTACTGTTTCCTTATCTGACAGCATAACTGACCCAAAAGTGAACAAACTACAAGATACTGCCTTGCATGCACCAAAGGGCCATCATCAATGTCTGCAGGACAGAAAACAACAGATTCTCACTGTAGTTTTGTACTCACCTCCATTATGCCAGTGTAATATGAAAAGGGTGTTACCCTCAGACCTTTTACCATGATGTCCGACAAATGATAAGGGTACAACATGAGATGATCTCGACTGTATTTTAACAGATCCTCATAATATTTACGTTCATCTTTCTTAACATGCTTAACTACAAGGAGAAATAAAAATAGTTACATTATTCTGTGAAGTTCAACTTTAAAAAAAAACAAAAAGCATTACAGCAAAAGGGTTAAAAATAGTGTTATGGCAATTGACAGAAACATTAAAAACAAAATAAAGGACATAAATCAGGGCACTCAGCATCCAAGTATTTCTACATATGATACTAATACTCTGAGAGCCGTTAGGGATGGCATTAGAACAGAGCAGATTTATTTCACAGGTTACCAGGAAGTGGCCAATGAGACAGATGTCACACAGCCTGTAGAAAATTATCTTTTAATTAGTGAAACTATTATCCACTTTGGGAAGACAAACGGATGCAGTCAATGCAAAATAAATTGAAAGTCTGCAAACAAGTCACAGCCATTAGCGAGCCAGGGCCACTGTCTGCATCTCCAATAGTGGCAGGCTTCATTTTATTAGTCAAATCCTCTCAACTTCTCAGAAAAGGGTCACATCAGGAATTCGGTTCCACCTACCAACTCAGTAATATTAAAGAGTATTTCACCAGTAAAGCTGCCAAATGGACTCAAAAGTCAAGACTTTTCATGACATTTTATAAAGTATCTATTTTGATGTAAGGAAGAGACTTTTGAATAGGGCTAGTTCCTGCAGTTTTACAGTTAAAGACAGAAGAATCCCATAGAAATGAGAAGCTACTCAACTTCTTTACTCACCTAAGTTATTTCGGTATCGTAACTGATTGCGGATGCTGTAGAGTACAACCTGCCTCTCATATTCCCTCTGAGAGTTTCCAAGACCCTTGAAAATATAAAGGCCTTTTAGCTGATATGCACAAAACCACCTTTAGTTAAACCACTGCCAAGCATTTTATGCAGGTGGTTGTCCTTACTCAGCAAGTCCCCCAGTTCAGTACAGTGATAGCACCTCCAGTATTTGTACAAGGTCAAAAGTATCTTTGGTTAAATAAGTCTCTACATGGGATGCATATTTAAGGAAAAATCTTTAGATATTTTTTTCTCCTAGTACCATTGTCTTAAAAAATTGCCCAGAATTAGTGTAGCATAAACCAAGCATGGTGAACGATACGTGAAGCTTCAAAAGCTGCACAGCTTATAATGGGAAAAAATAAACACTGAAATAACTCAAGTTGTAGCTTCACACAAGTAAGGCAATCAAGTGATCTTCGGTCACAAGACTAAGGCATAAGCATAGCACATTACTTGACTATCATGAAAGAAGATAAAGAGAGACCTTTGGTTGATGCTTTAAATACCTTATTTCAAAAACTGTCCCCTCAAAATTCTTCATATTACTCTTCTATTCTGCGTCTGCAACAAACAACTTGTTTGCATTTGGGGCTTTTTTTCCCCTCTCCTGGATCTCTCAGTCACGTTCATATTTATAAAGATTTTTAGACAAAAAATACCTTATTGCATATATGGGATAACCATGTAATTCACATACTGCAGAATCAGGTATTAGAAAAGAAATACCTGATATCACATAGAGTCCATAATCGATTAAACATCCAAAGATGGATCCAAGTATTAGCTCCAAGAACAGAGCACCAAATTGGTAAGGACTACTCTAACGCTAAAATAAATGAAACCAAAAGTTATGCTAAAGCAACTAACGCATTAAGTACTAGCATGTTTTCTATCCTGAATCACATAACCAACAGTATGGCACTCAGCTGGGCAGGTAAAGAGAAATCACCGTTCAGCTTCTGAAATCCCAAACTCAAGAAATGCAATTACTCGTGGCCTGCAGACACCACTCATCACCATCCGGCCTTTGGGCAAGAGCAGGAATTGTTTTTCAGGATCTGCTTTCAAGCAGCATAAGGGTTTGGAGATAAGAGCATCCCCTCAACTTGACACAATACCTCTCCCCCCGATGTCAAAGGCCCATTAAACCCAGCAAATGAAAATTTCATGAGGTTTCCTTTTCCACAAGCCGCTCGCTGCAACAGTTCCCTGGCTAAAGAAACGCAGGGCTGGACAAGTCTCCGATGACAGATGACACCTGTCCTGGTTCAGCTCACACTGTTCAGGGATCTCACGGGGGATACCCACCTCAGCTGGTCATGCATCTGCACAACCTGAGAGGAGCCCCACACCTCCCTCTGCCCACAGAGAGCCCAAACCACCTCTACATCCCCCTCTCCTCACAGACAACACACACACACACACGGGGCAGATGCACATACCCCCCGCACCTTGCATCCAGACCCCACACCACCCTCATATCCCCCCTCTCCCCTGAAACCAGACACCCGCTCATCCTCCTCTCTCCTCACAGAAGGGTTGCACACCCCCATTCCCCCTTCCTCTTCACATGCAGAGCCCACACCCTCCCCATACCTCACTCTCCCCACAGAAAGCCCCATACCGCCCTCATTTCGCCTCCCTCCCCACAGCCACACACTTCCCTCCCCGCTCCCCGCAAGCGACTCGTAGCCTCGGCCGCCTGCCTTCTCCCGGGGCAGGACCGAGTTCCCACACGTCCCCTCACACTGCCAGACGCCAAGGGGTGGGAGCCCGCCCGCCAGCACCTGCTTGACGCTGGCCGGCAGCCGGGCCCAGGGGTAGTTGTGGCGTATGTGGAACTCCACGTCGATGTTCATGGCGAGAAGGCCCGGTCACGCCGCGGAACCCCGTCGCCGGGAGGCGCTCCAGCCCAGGAGCCGCCCAGCCCTCGGCCGGTCGCCACTACCTCAACCACCTCCGGCCCGCCACCGCTTCCGCGTTACGCCCCCGGAAGCGCCTGGATACGCCAGTTCCGGCGGGGCGAGGATAGGGCCAGTGGCGGGGCGGGAGTGCGGTGGCGCATGCGCAGAGCGGCGGCGGGCCGTCCCTTTGCGGTCGCAGCCAGTGGGTAGCGGGGCTTGGCTTTCCGTCCCGCAGAGTCCCGGCTGGCCGCTTCAGCGGGCGGCGGGGTTATTTCCTTCGGTGTTAGTAAGCTGGTGTAGGCGGAGGGGGGCAATTAGCACTCCTGCTCGCTGCGGTGACCCAGGCCTGCACCGCTACCCGCTTGTGCCGTGAGAGGGTTATCCCCCGCTTTGGCTGCTTCCCACACGCACCAGAGCCACCGTCTGTGAGCTGACACGGGTTGGGAACGGATCCAAGCCTAAGGTGTCTCTTACTTTCTTGGTCAATTCTAACGATAGCTTCCTAATGCAGTTCACTACAGCTGGAGAAACGCGAGTGAGTGCGTGCCCCAGAAGTCACCGGCAGCTGCCCGGGTGGTGGCATAAACAAGCACGTGGGTCAAAGGACCAAGCTCGATCATCTAGCAGTGGCCCTGGGCTATGCCAACCGGGTACACACAGTGTGGGCGCTGGAAGCTTGCAGACCTGAATGCCAACAGCAGCCCACCCTCTTCACACAGGGTCTTGAGCAAGTGGGCTAGTATCGGGGAAGTTGCTTCAATTTAAAAAGCAGCAGGTGCCTCTCCTTATCCTAGGATCTAGGTTCTTGTGAGTCATTTAAAGTCTCAGCTGCGTCAAAATCGGTGCCAGTTTTCAGTGCAGAAGCATTTTATCATTTAAGTGCCAGGGAACTGAAGATGATGGAAAGGGATCTGTATTTTGAACACTAAACAAAACTTAAGTAATTATCTGCTTTATAAGTAGAAAAAACAAGCGTGTGAGGCCCTGATCACTTGTGCCATTTATTTTTTAAGGCTGTTATCGTCCATGCTTGGTAATAACCTTTCAGCAATGGTGACAGAGCTGAAAGGGGACCAAAGGCAATAGAAACTCAGTGCTCTGTTATCTTCAAGTAAGTCCCTAGAGAACTGCAGACCCAGTTTACCTTCAGCATCACTGGTATCTTCAGGATCCCAGTTCTGCGTAACTGCGGAAGCACAAAGACTCAGACAGCAGATGTGGGTGACATGCAGAGATCCCTGCAGCTGAGAGACTGAGGTGAGCAGCTCCCACAATCTCCAGAATCTCAGTTAAGTCCTGCCTGGTGATACCACCAGCAGGATTCAGTCCAGGAACACAGAGCTTGCCAACCTTAATTCTTTTAACCCCAGCTGTCAGGTTTCTTATGAACCTTTCTCTGTCACACCCTACATTGGTTTATAAATAAACTATGAGAAGCCATTAATAAAAAACCCTTTTTGCCTTGCCCATTGCCACATAAGCCAGATGGTACAGGTCTTTGGCTGGTACTCTCTGTTTGCTTTTGATAGGAGAAATTAGACACACCTCTCGGCAGGGCGGCACAAATTTTTTTCTTGCATGGTTCTGGGGTAAATTATCTTCTTAGTGGAACCAACACTTGAATAAGTAAGACACAGGTACGAGAATCCACAAGCCAAAATGTCAGGTGATCAGAATAACAGTAATGTATGCAGTAAAAAAAAATACAAAAATTATTTGATGGCTTGGAGGCTTCCATTTCATTTCTATTGTCTGCCTCAGACTTTCCAGTGATAGCACTGGCAAAAAGGAAATAAAACAAGACAGTTAAAAACTATTGATGTAGGTTAGGTCTTCAGAGAGGCAAAAAACCACATCAGAGCTGTAATTAGAAGGCAACAGTGCAGGTACTTGATTTTTAACACAATTTTAATTTATTACCAGAAAGGACACCATGCAATGAAATTGTTCGGTGTTTATGAGTCAGTTTGAGAATTTGCAGACAGCTGATTCAAATTCACTTTCTAAAAATAAGTCATAGAAAAAACACATTAAACTCCTGCACCTTCAGTTGAGGTCATTGGACTCTGAAGTTATAACCCCATTTGTGTAAATCATGGGTGGAAATACAGTGAGCACTGAGCATCAGGCTCTGGGTTTTTTCCCAAACCTTAGGGTATCATTAAAACATACCCACTGTGTTGCAGTTCTGCTCCTCAGGATGCATGTCTCTATGTAGCCTGTTGCCCTTTAGAGTTTTTCCAGCTGACCCTTCAGGCAGTTGCAACAATGAACAATTCTATCCTGGAACATGGGCACTATATGTAGCCTTCTCCCGTCCTTTATGACTTTCCCTGTCCTATTTGCAGGTAATCAATCCCTTCTGGATTTTCAACCCATTCTTCCTTGTTTAAAACGTGCTGGGACAGGTTGCTTAGAGAAGTTTTGGATGTCCCAACTCTGAAAGTGCTCAAGACCAGGTTGGATGGGGCTTTGAGCAACCTGGTCTAGTGGTTGATGTCCCTGTCCATGGCAGAGGGGTTGGAACTTGGGTCCCTTCCAACCCAAACCATTCCATGATTCAATGAAAATCAGAAGTAGCAGCTTGGCTTCTTCTAGTGACTTCCTCTATTTCCTGAGATATTAATTGATTGCAGTGGGCTCAACAAGCTTGATGGACCGGTGGCTTTTCCCACCAACAGGTAGATGAGGCATATCTACCCAGTAAAATATGGGGCTCTGAAAGAGCAAGCTGAGCTGAATCAGTTCAGCTCTTCTCTGAAGTGAGCGCCTGCACTGAGAAGCTGCAACAAGATCTCTTATTTGCATTCCTTCTAGTCCTGGCTGGCCTGATCAACTGCAGCCACCTTCACCAACCTGCGAAGAATATCTGCTCCCCAAGATGACCCGTCTCTCTTTTCAGGAAGTGATTTGTACAGTATCCTCGAGCTGCTTATTCAAGTTGACAACTGTTGATCAGATCTAAAGATCAAATAGTTCCCAGGGAATTCTTTCCTCAGAAATAATGGGGTTTGCTTATCCAGGCATGGGACAGTGACTTCCTTCAAGGACACTTGACTTCCAACTGGGGAGAAATTCATTGTAAATGCCTGGTTTTAGCTGAGTTTGTTGGAGGGCTGAATTTAGAACTACCCCTCCAGTTTTCAACCCCTTAAATTCCTCTCCAAAGTGGACAGTTGAAAGCTTAAGTCCTTCCTACAGCTTATCCCCGTTAGTGAATGTCTTGGTAAACCTGCCTGAAAATATTTTGGTCCCTGATAGTGCCTGATCAGTCTCTGGTCAACCCACGGCCTTTTTTGTCTGGTCTGGATAAATCTGCAAGTACAGTTTGGATTTCTTGTGGTTGTCTTTACTTCCTGCAAAATCTCTGTCTCCCACAGGTTCACCAGGGATCAGTGGAGTTGAACAGGAGTGCCAGGCACTGCTACTCTGAGAGTCTGCACAGCTCATACCAGTGCTGCAATCAAAGTTGGTGAAGGTATTAATTCTGTTGACCCTGATGTAATCCACAAACCATGTTTCTCTGTCACACAGAAATCCAGGTGCCTGTCTCTCCAGCAAAAGCTTCCAATCTTCTTGCAGAGAGATGAAGTACTGTCCTGCTGCCAGGCATGTGGATTCACTGCCACCACAAATACTCTCTGCAAAAAGTGCAAAGCTCAGCTTCACTTAGTTCTTACCTGTCACCACTTTGGTCCTTCATTATTTCACTTCACTAGACTGAAAATTTTAATAGCGTCTTCCATTTAGCCTCAGTTCAGGCCTATCAGCCTCAACCAATTCTGTGGTTACCTGGAGAGCAAACACTCGCTTGGTGTTTGCCAGCAATAATCTCAAGTAGCAGTGTTGTCAGTCAACAGTTAGGCACTGCAGCGGGCTCCTTTTCACCTTTTTGCACGCTCCCCTCTGCACCTTTCAGAAAAGAATGTTTACAGCCACCCTTTTGATAAGCCCTTGGTGCCTTCTTGTCCTTTGCATCCAGCCTGCTTGACCTTGCCATGACATCATACCCATCCTTCAGTTTTCCATCCTGCTGGCAAAAGAAGGAAGAAGTAGGTGGAGGCAGACTCCATGCAGGAGATACCAAGAGATGCCCCTGTCTCTTTGCCTGGGGTATGTAACCCACACGAGTATGGTCCTCAGGTCTTCTGCAGAGAGTGGGTCCAGTTAGTTACAAAGCTGAACAGTACCATACAATTATTAATTTTTGCGAATTATACAAACCTTTACATTCCCAGTGCATAAGTCAACCAAATTGGTCAGTGGGAGTAGGACATAGTTTTCCTATCGAC
The DNA here is from genome assembly GCA_013400555.1 of Jacana jacana. Taxonomy (NCBI): domain Eukaryota; kingdom Metazoa; phylum Chordata; class Aves; order Charadriiformes; family Jacanidae; genus Jacana; species Jacana jacana. Next base: position 128,119 of record VZTM01023513.1, on the reverse strand, counting down.
ACCCTATTTGCATGTTTAGACAGACCATTTGCATGCACAGCACAATACAGTATGACTCAATCTGCTGCTTGTATTAAGTCCGTAATGAGTTGCAGCTTCTAGGCTGCTGTGTTTCACTCACAAATAGTAAAAGCAGTCAGATTACTAGTCTGATTTTGAGTTTATGAGTGCCCTCTGACCTGACAGATTCCAGAGGAACCCTGCAGTTGCTCTCTTCCCAACTTTATTATTTTCTTAAATGTCAGTTGGTATGGCTGTATTCCCAAGAATATTATGAAAGAAGTGGTTAGTTCTCAGCTCACTAAAGGCTTTAAAATGCCTTTGAGACAGCATGTTACCACAAAGTATTGAATTCTGGATAAAATTCTTCATACTCACATTTGATTTTTACATTGCTTGTGTTTGAACACCAAAATCAAAGCTGACCATTTATTTTAAGTGTGTTTGAATGGCAGTGAGGTCTTTGCAGGAAAGGACTGTCTGTCAAACCACTTAAAAACTATCATTATTACTATGCTTTCAGTAACACAGTGATTTTCTTTTGCTTACTGTTTAGATATTCATAGATATTTTTATTTTTACCTGAACTGCTATAAATTCAAGTGTACTTGTTTTCTTCTCTTATTTTTCTTGGGGTGTCCTACTTGAGGTCTAAAGCAGGACCTCAGCTGTCTGCCAAATGTCCATCAAGCCGCTCTCTCACCTCCTTCTCAAAAGGACAGGGAGGAGGAAATAAAATTAAAAAGCTCATAGGTCTGAGATAAAGACAGGGAGAATGTTCACCAGTACCGTCATGGGGAAAACAGGCTTGATTTAGTGAAATTAATTTATTTTATTGCCAATTAAGAATAGAGTAGTATAGAGATAGACAAAACTAAACCCACCTTCTTCTCCCTCCTTCTTCCCAGGGTCAACTTCCCTCCTTTATTCCCAACTTTTCTACCTCCTCCCCTAAGCAGCACAGGGGGAGTTAGGGTTGGGGAATGTGGGTTGCAGTCAATCCATAATACTTTGTCTCTGCTGCTCCTTCCTCCTCGTGTTCTTCCCCTGCTCCAGCATGGGTCCCTCACAGGATCACAAGTCCTACCAAAAAACCTGCTCCTGTGTGGTCTCCTCTCCGTGGTCCACCTCTTCATGGGCTGCAGCTTCCTTCAGGGCACATCCACCTACCTGCTCCATCATGGGATCTTCCATGGGCTGCAGATAGGTATCTGCTCCACTCTGGACCTTTATGGGCTGCAGAGGGACAACCTGCTTCCCCATGGTCTGCTCCACAGGCTGCAAGAGAATCTCCTGCTGTAGAGCCTCTCCTTCCTTCCCCACTGACCTTGGTGTCTGCAGGGCTGTTTATCTCACAATTTTGTCATTCTCTTACAGCTGCTGTGCAGTATTAAAAAATACCCTGTCTTAAATATGTTATCACAGAGACACCAGCAGCATTGCTGATGGGGCTCAGCTTTGTCTGGTGTTCGGTCCATTTTGGAGTCAGCAGGCACCAGTTCTCTCTGGCATGGGGACATCCTCTGGACTCTTCTCACAGAAGCCACCCCTGCAACCCCCCACACTATCAAAACCTTGCCGTGTAAACCCAGTAAAAGCAGTGAGATTCTGTTCAAAATACTTCATAGGATGTGAGGGTTCTCAATGACATATTAAATACCAGTAAATCCGAGAAGATCAAATATAAACTATTCAGAGGAGGCATCTTTTCTTCGAAAACATTTGGAAAGCTGGTGTTGTGTTGGCTACTACCATAGCTATATGTTTTAAAGCATTGTAATAGCAATGAGGTAAGCAAATATGTATAATCTCAAGTCTTATATTGTGAAATCCTGATTTTCCTTGGAGAAATCAGCCCGTTCAATGACCCAACAGGATGTGCTATTAGATAGTAGGGATAATAAACCCACCATGTAATGATGAATATGCCCCACCTTGTAATGACGAGAATTTAAATAATGACAGGAGTTATTGATTAACCCAGGGCTGGGTAGGATATAGCTGCTCTAGTAAAAGTTTACTTTCCTGTCTGAATGCTTGTTTTATTGAAGAACAGAAGAGTTGCATCTTCCCCACTCAGGCTGAGCAGAAATGGGCAGTTCACATGTAAGTAGTTATTTAATGCTGCAATTTCCTGTTTTGGTTTGGGATTTTTTTGTCCGTTTTCACTTTAAATGACATGAATGCAGCTGCAAATGAAGATTTAACCTCAAAATCTACTTTGTGTGGGTGAGAAACTTGTATATAGCTGGTAACATCCCTTAATTGCAGTACATGAGTAATGAAACTTACTGTAACACAAAAAAGATTCTAGATGATTTAACATCCATTGTGGCTTTGTTAAAAAGGGCAGCACTTTAATTTTAGAAAAAGAAAAAAAAACACCAACAACAACAGAATAGAAAGGATGCTTAGGATAGGATGTCATGGGAAAACTCATTTTAGTTAGTGTAGCAAATTTGTGTTGGAACATTCAGAAAACTGAAATAATTCCCTAAAGATGTATGAAAAGCTTCCTGTCCCAAAGGCCAGCACTTTCAAAATCTGGCTAACTTTATCACTGAATAGCAGGGACAGGAGCCATCTCAAAATGTAGCGCTTACAGAAGGGTGTGATTAACACCCAGGTGTCAGGATTTACTACATCAAATTACTGTATGAGTTTTGACTTTATGAGTTTTAACACTACTGGCAAACATTTGGGTGTTTAATAATAAATACCTAAATCTGCACAAAAATACTTAACCTCGAAAGAGCCTGCTTGTCCAAAGCTTGTGTGGTAGCTCTGAATGTTTGGTGCTTCTGGAAGTTGAGTAGCTTGTGGCGAGGAAGTTGGGGTTATTAAGCTCCACTTTTAAAACTAATGAATAAAAGGCAATATTTATTCAGCAGCACATTTTCTCCTTGAATGCTGTCTGAAAACCTGCAGCTTTACACTATGTACAAATAGACAACAGCCTGTTTGCTGATACAGGCTAATGTGACATTAGTTTTTCCAAGTCTATTATCTTATTTCATGACTACTTTTTAAATTCAAATTCAGCAAGGCCTTGAGAGATGCTGACCATCTGCTGCTTTTAGACCAGCTCTCCAGGACATTCTCTTTGCCAAACTGAGCAAGGGAGCCTATACCGTTTGTACAAAGCTCCAGCTTTTTGTCCCCTTGTGAAAGGGTACATGGCCCCATCTCCTCACCACCCTTTTGTAGCCTGGCTGCTTGTGTGAGGGGAGAGAATTGAGCCGTTCAGCAATATATCTTTGTGTAGGAAACAAGGCGAAGAAAGCTCCTGCCCCATGTGTCCACATCAGCACACACTGTAGGGTTGTTGGCAGGTGTTTCCTGAGGGTCCTGACCCTGGAGACCCTTTCACTGGATGCTGCACTAAATGCATATTCCATTTAGGTTTAAATTATCCAGATGAGGTCTATCTATGGCAAGAGATGTCAGCACTACATCTGAGGCAGGGTTAGTAGTTGTATGAGCTCCATGCTGGAGCAGGTAGCCATGATACAGAGGCAGTACACTGGAGTTGTGCTGTTGGCTCCAGTGGGAAGAGGTGTGAGCCCATGTTGGAATAGAATCCTATGATTCAGCCCATGACTCATCTGGGAATTGCATCATTCTGTGTTTGTCCATAGAAAATTGCATGGAGAAATACCTGCTTCTGTATCAGATAATGGCTTCTGGAACAGCCAGAAAATGTTAAATTCTTAGCAGATCTTGTCAGCTGCAGTTTGTTCTTTCTCCTAACCTCATATTTTGCAAGCACAGGTTCATGAGTGTCTTATGTATTGTGTTTTTTAAACCTCCAGAGCAAGTCTTACAAACTCGCAGCGGATATACGGAAACCAACCATAGGGACTACCAGTTTGTCAGCAGAGGAGCCAGTAAGCACTTATTTATGAAGGATGAGAGGGGCAACGTGGTGTGGCAGCACATGTTGCTGTGGTTTATGGTGGCTTTGGGAGGCACTGCAGTGCACAAAGGCAACTCCTCTTTCATGGTCAAGACTAACACTGGAAAGCTGGGTAACACTGTGTTGCTTCATTCTGTTGAGTACTACATCTTCCCAAAACTTAGCCTGCTTTGAAATCTCAGGAGTGAAATCTTTTTTAATAGCCCATTTCTCTGCTGGGAGAAATATCAAATTAACTATCTTTGTCAAATGAGGTATTTTATTTGGTTAAACGGATTTAAGTTTTAAAACTTATTTTTTAAATGGCTTTATTAAATGAAGCTTTCACTGAAAGCCAAGCATTGTTCAAAGAAAAGTTTCCATTATGTGGATGTTAAAATGGAACTTTTCAGCTATATCAAAATGTCTCAGTTTAAAATGGAGGTTTCATCAAAATTGCTGCCTTCCTGTTCATGTACATTTTGAAAAAGCGTAACAAATTTTACTGAAAAAAAAAAAGGCTTTCAACAAAAATTTCCAACCAGCTGTAACATATACCTTTCTCAAAGAAACTGAGCTCTCCATTATTGCACCTGGTGCAACATTATAGCTCCAGATTTGTGTATTTCCACATGCTTTTTGCCCTCTGAACTCTAACTGTTTTGGTACAATCAAACTAAGTTTTTAACTGCACATCCTTGGAGATTTAAAGTCTCTAATTCTTTGCTCTGTTTGAAGTCTGTACCTCTACTGCTTTCAAAATTGCCACAAATAGAATCAATCCATCTGAAAATCTGGGTAGCTCCTCTGCTGTAAGCAAGGTGCTTTGTGGGCATTTTGGGAATAGAAGCAATGGTTTTGATGATGTGATGGTCTGAAAAGTTTGATGGATTTTGATTTTTTTTTGAAATTGTGTAATTGTTTCTTCTCTCAAGAATCCATGAAGACTCTTTATGCATTATTCTGTTGTTCTTTGTGATGTTTGTGACTTGAATTGATCTGGGGGGTGCATGAGTTCTTTGTTTTTAATTTAAACTCTTTTTTGAGATTCTCTGGGACTCCCTTTTTTTTCATCTTCTCATTGTAAAGGAGCCCAGACCTTCTGCCAGGGAGGACTATAATGTAAGATGGGGAGTGTCAAGTTGTTGTGGGCCAGATGGTTTGAGAACTTGGAGGTAAAAAAGTAAGTATAACCTAGAGAGCACATCTGCTGGGGGGATTAACTTGGGGGTAAGCTCACAAACATCCCAAGGACTTCTGTGTTGACTACGCACATTTCTAGCCTTGTAGAAATGTTTCCTGGTACCTTTTTACCACAGCACAGTTTGATTGTCTCATCACAAAGCTCAACAGTTGCTATTTGTTGCTTCTCTGGCAGACCAATATTCAGTACAGTCGATTCTTGTTCAGTCCCTGGCCATAAGCCCACAGTCAGCCGAAAATAAATATATCTTCTTGTTCAGCCACACAACACTGGGGAAGAGCTGTGGCAGATTCTTTTTGTTTCCATGGTCCCCTTTCATTGAGGGCATTTGCTGTTCCTTTTAGGTCTGAGGCTGCCCTGTGAGTGCAGCTGTGGTAGGTGTTAAAACACATCTACCCATGAAAAATTTATTATGAGTTTGTGGCAAGAGAAAAGGACCCCTCTGAAGTATCAAAGGGTCATTACATTTCTGTGTTACATCATGTAAACAGGTCAAACAATTGTGTTTTACAAAAACATAAAAAGTTCCAAACTATCTGGACTCCAATGCTCTTCTTTGTATACAACAATTTGAGTATATTCTGCCAAGCTCTGTTCTTGCTATCCAGAAAAGTTACTCTGCCTTTATTGTTTACTGTGACTCTGACTGAAGCAATGGACTGATGACTGCTACTCTGAGTAACTCAGCTGACATGGGACTGTCTTGAGATTTCCTCCACCCTGTGAGGTGGAAAGAAGTTAGACACAGAAACCTCCAAGTTCACTAGACGCAGTTGGTTTGACAGACACTAAACTTGCAATGCCTCTATAGTAACAGCCCTTCTATGTGTCCATGAATATATAGATGGTGTTTAGATAATGCATCCTGCAAGGAGAGAAGCATGTAATTTTGGGCCTTGATAGGGTGCAACATCCAGTTTTTTTCCTTTTAAATAATTCAGCTTTAGAATACACATTGTGTCCATATATTTGAGCCCTGTGTAGGTATACTTAAGTCATGTTAGCTTTCATGCTGCCATACAGAAGAATTTACTTCAGTTCTATCTGTGTTAACTTACCAAAACTCAGCACAAGGCTTAACTGAGCTAATGAGTGTAAAATTTTTAATAAGACATAAGAAAATTGAGCTATCTCTTTATCAGGAGGCAAGTCAGAGATTGGCTATCTCTGCTGAAAAAGAGGCAGAATATGCTAGTTTCCAATCATTTTAATTATCATTATCCCCACTAGCCCAGCACACAAATTGTTTTCTAACCAGGCATTAGGGTCAATAAATAAAAGCAGACAAGTCCACCTCCAGTCTAATACAGAATTTTTCCCTACTTGGAATTCTAGATTTGTCCCAGGTGAACAAAGCCATTTGTTTGCCATTTTTTGTGGCTTCCATTTGCAAGATAAGAATTAAAAGGAAATGACTCATGGCTAAACACAGGCATGGAGTCTCTGGAGATTTCTGACTTCCCTTCCTGCCTCAGCTTCAGCTGCCACACAAGGGGAGTCAGGTCCCTGTCAGGCCTGCGTCACCTCTGCCAGCGCCACCACAGGTTCTGGGCAAAGGTATCTGTATTTTAAGTAGATGAATTGAGTCATCTAGAAATAAAAGGTGCAGTTTTGCAACTTTGGCATATCACTGCATGGTACCCTGGTAGCTAACTCTGATTTTACAAGTAAGCTGCGTTAGGGCGTTCCACCGGGCACAAAAAGGTGTGGACACATTAAAATTGGATGGAGTAAAATTCAGTGACGAGAAAACGCTCCAAACATGTATTTTTTTCCCTTAGTTGTGGACTTCTCTATCACAGTGATGAGTGTGAATAAATTGACTGGATAAAAAACTAGCCATAAGCTGTTATGGGACGGTATATTAACAGCTATTTAGAAGCAGGAGGGACATGAAGGTTGACGGCTTTAATTTTGCAGTTTAAATAACTGCCAGAGCAATTACCTTCACTCTTGCCACTTGTTTGTAATAGGAAAAAGTAAATGCCCCTAATTTTATTAGGACCTTGCTGTCACTGTAGTTTTAGTCTTAGATGTAGAAAATAAGGTTATTTTCACCTCCCCATTTGGAAGGAGTCACTGAATCATCGCAAAGGCCTTCAAGTAATGAAGCCTAGTCGACATGACTTACATACATCGTATTATACATTGTATTATGCTTTGTATAGAAACTGTTTTGTTCCTGGTAGCAACAGACTGTCAGCAACAAGCTAGCCTGACAGTGCGTGTTGCTGTCATACAGCTCTGAGACCTAGAACAGCCGTGAGGATTTGGGAGAGTGACAGCCTGCCTGGCAGATGGCGGATGGCATTCAGCGACGCCGATACCATCCTCTGAGCAGCCAAGGAGGCAGATGGCAATTTGCCAGCTACATACTGAGGTTGACTGAGAAAATTGCTCAAACAAACAAAAATGACAGGTCCGTTTTACAAAACAGCAGAGGGGGGAAACTTGTGGTCAAAAGGGCTTGTGTCGTCCACACCATGGTGCTTGCCAATAAACATACGTCAAAAAGGTGTTTTTCAGCCCCACTTTTCACTGCTCTAACGTGAACCCTGGTGCCTCCTGATACTGCCCCACTGCCAACACGCCGCAGCTGTGGGCTTCTGCTTGGTTTTAAATGTTAGTGCCCATCTACTCTGACCTGTGTGCTAAAAGCCTTTATGTTTCACATGAATTCCTGCCTGAATAATTGAGCCCAATTGTTTGAATTTCTCTGAAGAAGAGCCTGCAGACATCTTTCTTTGATGCTAAGATGATAGATGTGGTACCCACTGTCCACTAATGACCAGATATCCTCGTCCCTGAACAGCCTTCCCTAGCTAGATGAGACCCAACCTTGCCTACTCGTAATCAATCTTTGATTCTTTTGCTTCTCCACTATATTAAAGAGCTCTAATTTAGATTGTCTCATGGAAATACCTATGCTCTGAAATGAGATGGGCTTTATCTCCTATTCTGCCCCTTCTGGTTGATGGTCTGGAGCTTTCTGAGCCAATCGCCCTTTTATTCCCCAGGAATACTTGCAGCCCTGTGCCCAGCTGGCTGACATGGCCGGGAGCAGGGCTGTGCTGGTGTCCAGGGCCTTGCTGCCACGCAGAGCAGCCACAGATCACCGGGCCCCATGTTCATCATGCCCCAGGTTCCTCATCCATCCCACAGCAAAGCCAGAGGCTCCCAACTGAGGGACAGTCCTCTGCCTGATGGCTCTGAGAGCTCTCCCACTCACAGCTCCAAGATGTGTCATACATGTCTCCAGGCTCTCTGCTCTGGGTGAGGGAGGGATGTTGATGAAGAGCATTCATCAGGCAGGTGGGATGCTACCGCTGAGATGCCTTTTCTTCCTCTCTTTTGATGTTCATTCCAGTTGACTGCATTTTCAACTGACACGAGCAGGCAGATTTATTTTTTATTAGGAATGCAGAGGTTTAAAGCATAGGTTTAAAATAAGGTGACAATATTATAAAAGAGTGGTATACCTTATACAGGGCTAGAAGGCTGTGACTGTTCTGCTCATACCTTCTGCTGTGATTCAAAAATCGACCCAGTTCAAAGGGGCCTAAGGTTAGTGTTACAACACAGTGAAAAACATATTTATGACTGGAAATGTCTGTTCTGGTAAATCACATTATTGGTGAAGTACAAATAGCATCATGTTTTCAGTCTGTCATTGGAAGTAGATCAGAACCAAAATACTGCAGCCTACTCTCATTTTTATTCTTGTGGTTTTTTTCTTTCACACAGAAATGATTGGGAATGAGGGATGAGATCTGGGCTGTTTGTCTCTAAGACTATCCCTTTGGGTAAGAGCGCAGGAGCTGCTCTGCCAACAGGACGTTATCCTGACACCGTGTGAGGTAGAAGACTAAAACCACAAGATTGAGACAACATGCCTTGTTGTTTTTTTTCCTCTATGCAGTACTGTTAGTCTAGGATTAACCTTGGATTCCAGTTGCATTATAGTTTATTAAAGGCTTCTGCCAGGATAAATAATTAATCTTGAGTATATATGTGTTGATAAAAAATTAATCATGTAGGTGCCATTTGCCAAAAGCCATCTTCCATGATGGTAGTGCATTAGATACAATTTAACTAATGAAATAATCACCCCAGTCCTCTTGTTTGTCATGCTAACAAGGGGACTAGATGGTTTAGGAGATTTATTGGTAGACAGAGAAAGTAAGTTCTCCTCTCCACACAAAAGAGGAATACAGAAAAGCAGAGAACTGGAAGGCACCTCGAGATGTCAGCTCACTTATCCATTGCCTACAGCGAGATCAGCTCTGCCCAAACCAGTCCTGACAGCTCTAGCAGTGCTGAGCTGGAAGAGAACTGGTTCATTAGATGGAGACTGAGGTCTTTGAACTGGTGACTCAGTGACTGTGCACAGTGAGAACTGAGAAATTTTACCAGGTTCTACAATTTTTGATCTGTGGTGGGTTTTCAATTGTTTTGGTTTGTCTGGGTCATTTTTTCTGGCATTCCTGTGCTCACTTTTGGTACATTATGGATTGTTTGGGGCAGAAAGAGGATGCATAGCATGGCAGTATGTATATATCTGTTACTCCAGCTAAAAGCACTTGAACCCACTGGGCAATTTTTAGATTAATTGACCAGCATTGTGTAAATCTCAAAATTGTTAGGTGCCTGTTACATTTCTTGAAAATCTTGAGGAGAGAGATGCTGGATTAGAAATGCCCTAAACAAAAGACTGAGGCCTGAGCTCACCTGCTTGGTAGAAAGGTCAGATTGTTGCACATGGAGCTGGTTCGTGTCATTCTTTTTAAAACCTCTGTTTTCTCCAATGCATTTTGGTGAACGTAATTAAAATTTTGTGAATAATAAGAAAACTGGGGAAATAGCTGCGGTATGATTCTGTTGGCCACCTCCAGAAACCATTGGAGGTGCCCCCAGGAATGCGAGCCATCCACACTATGCTAACAGATGCAGGTGCCATAGGAGACCGCTCATTTCTGACCGTCAGTGGGCAGCTTACCCTGGGGCACCTGTAACGGCACCACATGTCTGTGTTTAGACAAGTGACCAGTGCCCTGGATTTTATTCCAAACTGCACTCATGCAGGAGTCAGTACTGTAAAAGTACTGACTGGCTCTGTGTGCCCTTTCTTTGTGTTGCCATTTTGAGATTTATTTTGTATTTCTGGTAAGCCAAAGCAAAATAAAAGCTTCAACCAAAGAGAAGCTTAAACTTAGGCGTCCACTAAATAAAGCATATAAAACGGACCTGGCAAAAATGAAGACTGGGGTAGACACTCAACACCCCTTGATCAATCCAGCCCTTATTAGAGCTCTGCCTGTCACTATTAGACCTGCATCTCAGCTGCTCTGGTCAGCAGCCACCTTCCTGCTGGCTCTTCCTGACAATTAGCTTGTAAGGATCTGCATTTTCCCACACACATTATCAGTAAAGATCTGCATCTGCGTTTTCCCATGCACATTATCAGCATCAATCGGTGCTGGAGCTGCAGCGGGTGAGCACTGTCAGCAGCACCCCGAGCAGCTACCCGTTGGGGTGTTTTGACCTCATTCCTCCATAAACTTCTGTTCCAAGTGTGGTTCTGGCATCTGCTTGAGATGACAGAAATGAGAAAAATGGCTGATTGCTCAGCGGTATTACCGCTATTTTCAGGTCGAGTGCATTGTCTCTCTTTTGAGTTACCTGGCCCTTAGGGTCATACTTTAGTGGTGGACATGGCAATGTTAGGTTTGCAGTTGAACTTGATGACCTTTTCCAACTTAAATGATGCTATGATTCTATGATTCTAAGCTCATGGTAGTGGATCTTCTCTTCTTGTCCACTGACAGACAGATAAGCACATTCTATGTCCTACGAGCTTAATTGCCTTTAGCTAAAGGAAGATACTAGAAAAATCTAGTATCTTCAGAAGTATCTGCAATGTATTGCAACTTCCCACCAATTCTAACTACTGGTGCCTTGAATCCACCAGAGCTTTTATTTCCCCATCCTCCCGTCCTGCCCCCTGCCATGTCTTTCTTAAAACTGTTTATTTGTGCACTATAAAGGGCACCCCATGCTGCAATATAAAAGAACAGTCTCCAAATGCTTCTCTAAGCATTGTAGACCATCTTCAACTATAAACTCATATCTTATATGTCCTTAAAGTCAAATGTCATTTACAATAGGAAAAAGTACCTGATGTGCTTTACAACAAGGTAGAGGTGTTAGTTTTAGATCAGTTCCATATATACATTCTCTCTATATATACATTCTATCCACTTTATTATAAATGAATTGGTAGCAATTTTAGCCAAAGCTTCAAGGGAAAATGATTTTTTTGTCTACAAAATATGTATGAGTGAGGCAAAAACTGTTCAAGCTAAGGAACCCTGTTGGCAGAAAGAACAAGTGAACAGAGACCATGAATACAGCTCGGCTGGAAGTGAAAAGAGGTTTTCTTACAAGCAGAACTCTGGTTACTCTAATAAATATGGAAGTATTGGAGGGAAATGTAGGAAAAAAATGAAGCAACAGAGTAGATGGTGCTGGACCAATTTCTGAGAGCAAGTTCCTTTACATCTTATGTCCAGCTGCAAAATTTGTGTGTAATCTCTCCACCTGACATTTCAGACTCCCCATCATGCTATCACCAAAAGTGCTTTAACATTTTTAAATCATTACTACTCAAATCTAATCTAAGACCTTAACTCTAACCCAAGAACTGTATTAAAGCGACTCTGCCCATATTTTGGAAAGAATACCTACAAGTTACAAATGGTATTAAATAAATTTCTTTCACCATTTGTCCCTTGCAAGAAAATCTGCCTGTAGAAATCCATAGGGTAGGAAGCAGTACAGTTCTGAGGCAGCCCTCCCTCTCCTGTGTGGGAAGGCTGCATCATTGGGTAAGAACAAGGCTGGGACCCAGCAGGTAGTGAATTTTAACCAGGGCTTTCTAGATGACTCAGGAGTTGCCCTTGACAGTCACTTACCCAGGGTATCAGATTTCCTGTCTATAAAGCTGATACTAGTATTACACACCCTACTATAAGAATGATGTCTCTCCCAGGTGCATCATTTAATGTTTTACAGTGATTTATCTGAAGATGACGGCTTTAGCAGAGGTGACTCAATAGGTTCCTCTGATGCTTTAGAACAAACCTGTCGTGAACATCGTTAAGAAACAGGCCTTCCTTCCCTTCCTCATTGAAAAGAAATACGTTCCTTTATTTATGTCTTTATGATTCCTCATAAATCCACAATGTTAGTTCAGTTGCTGGTGCTATCACTTTGCTACCTGTTGCAACTGTGCTGTACACAAACACAACAGCTATAATGATGAGTTGCACATAAGAGTTAAGGAATCACTAAATCCTGAGCACAGCTGTACAGCCATTGAGGCATAAGAGAGGAAACCACTCTTCTAAAGTCCTGGAATGCCAGTACCGTTGGAGTTCCATTGGGAGCCGTGGAGGCGGCAGCATCGCGATGACAAGGGTGATACCCACAGCCCAGCACTGCTGGGTGGGTAAGGTAAAGCAAAGTACAAACCAGCTCCTTGCCTTTGGGGGTAGTGTAGGTGTTTCTGTCCAGGCTGAATGACTGAAAACTGGGAGGGAATGCCAGACAAAGCCTTTTTCCTCTCACTTCTGCCCCAGGTCAGGAGGAAGTGAATGTGGAGCAACAGTTCTCAACTCACATCGCTGGAATGAATTTGGGGGTCTATGAATTAGAGTAGCACTTGGATACAACAAAATAGTCATATCTATGCATTTGATATGTTAGCCTGTTTCTCTGTGTTCCATAATTGTCCCTTTTTTGCAGATGTTTTCAGCTGCTTCTCTGGTCCTTACCCTCACAAAGAAATGCTTTGTAACCAACCCTACAGTAACTTCAGTACTGGCTGCCTAACACAGACAAGCAGGGTCAACCATCGTCTGAAAAGTATGCTAACACTACACAGTCAAAATAATGGTATCTTACTCTCACCACCATTTACTCCATTCATATGCTGCACCCTGTTACTACAAGCAGCTGCTTTCCACAGCAGAAGGGCAGAGATATTGTCTGTCTAGCTTACATTGTCCCTTGGGTGCATGACACAGCTGCAAGAAGTAGGTAGGAGAGCATGACCCAACAATGCAATCCTATGCTAAGGTATGGACCGAAGTGTTCAAAACTCTTGGCATGTTAAACTTGCTATTGTAGAGAGGGGAAAACCATACTGGGACCACACAGTGTGATGTGTGGGGCACGCTCAGCCGAACGGGCAGCAGAGTATCCTCCTGAAGGCTATGCCATGATGCTCATTGATTCCATCACATGTTGAGGAGCGCCCAGACCACAGTCTTTGCATCAACACCAGGCCCATACAACTGTCCAGCAAAGAGGCCTTTTGTGCCTCTGCATGGCTGTTCATGTGGCATTTGCATCCTGGGGCTGTATAGCCAGAGCAGGCTCCGGTTGTATTGAGGAATCCCCCCAGATTCATCATTGTCTTACTGTATTACACAGAACAAAGGTGAATTTTGTTCTCACAAGAAGAGAAATGAGGGTGTAGCAATCAGAAGAAAAGAAAGAAATTAGAGCTGCTTAATTTGCAAGCATCTTGTGCAAAAAGATATCTTTTGTATATGATTCCATTAAAGGAGAAGTACATGGACCCTATCGTAATAGAAAAATGCAAATGCAATTCATTTTGGGTAAAGATGGTGGTCAGTGTATCTGCTTTCTATCTTTGTGCTTTTTTCTTTCCTTTCTGACAAAATTCCCAAGAAAATTGAAGACCAGTAAATAAAATCTCCTCCAGAAAATATTAGTTACTTATTATTATACTTGGAAACACATTTCCACCTTTTTTTAAAGGTTCAGAGAAGCATATATGTGTGAGTCAGACCATGCACTTTCTCCTTGAGGTAAAACCCTTTGTCTTTTGATAGAGGACTCCTTTATCCAGAGCTCTTCTACTAGAGCTGGTAGATCACAGCATGAAACTTTTGAAGATTACTGACAAACATGCTTCCAGGCTCTATTTATCCTTGTAAATAAACAAGATCGTTCTCTGCCCAGGTGGGTATGTGGCAGAGCATGGCCCACAGCCATATGGCTAAATTCTGTTTATCCCACAAGCAGACTGATCTTGTGCCTAATGTCTTTCAGGAATTGCCTCTGCTCTGTGCTATCCCCAAAGATAAGGAGGCTAATCAGCCATTTAGCATATCCTGCTCTTCAGCAGGATGCTGGCATTTTCAGAAAGGCTTAAAAGCAGAGTGCCATGCCCTGAGGTACCATAACCCTTAATTTAGTGGAGACCAGAATTCCATGCCCTGGAGTATCATAACCCTTAATTAACAACGGCGATGCCAGTCCATGGCAGCTCTGCAAAGCAAGAAGCATCATCCACATGTCACTATTTGAATGGAAATGCCAAAGCACTTGCAGGACCCACTTAGACACCCCCTAGACCATTGTGTGCATATAGTTCTACTTGATTTAGGAGCCCAGAACCCATTTTCCAGTATTATCTTAGAGCTTAGGTGTTTACAAGATCTAATTCATGATATTACAGGGGTTGGAAACATTGCTGATTCCTGGTCTCAAATACTTCTACGCTGCCTCAGAAACAACAGAATAGAGGGTGTACCAGCATTTCAGCCCTTGTAATTCACAGCTTGTCAGAACAGCAGGAAAAGGCATGGTTTTCTGTTTACATTGATATGTCAGGCTGTAAACTGTTGCTGTGGCTGTGGACTTTTCCCTGATAGATTTGGCTCAAGGTAACGTATTATTTTCCAAAATAAAAAAGCCACCAGCTTTATCACATTATCTATCTCCAATTATCTTGTTTGCTCAAATGCATCAACACAAGAAAGGTTAGCAGGACCCATTTTTATTCAGCTGATCAGTCTTCACAAATGTACTGCAGAGACAGGGCCTGGTTCTGTACACGTCTGTTAAGGTGGTTGTATTGCCTGTTGTTAAAGTGTTACTAACAAATCATATTTGATCTGGGATGAAAATGCTTGGTATAAAGTTATTACCTTTAAATCATTTGAGTAACTCCAGACTGGCAGAATAATGTACAGGATCAGCACCGTGTGTCATGCTTTTGTGGATCCATTCTGTGAGCCCTCGTGATAGATACAGTATTTCAGCAAACTTCAGCATGAACTTCACAGTTTAGATGGTTCAAACAACGATCGAGTAATCACCTGGCCCAAACTGCTGTCATTCACAGGGACTAATGTAAAATTGTTTCCCATGTATCTATTGTGCCTCTCTTTTCCCAGTCAACCGATAAACACCATCATCGTCACGGGTTTGATGCAGACCGAGATGCCAAGAAGATACATAGCGCCTGCAAAGGAACAGGTAAGGAAGCTCCTTCTTTTTATACAAAGGGCAACTCAATGTTATAAAGAGCATATACATAAACTTGGGGCAAAACAACTGTTCCAACCAGCTTCAGGTAATCTTTATGCTTTCTGTCACTTACTGACTCGAAGAATATGCACACCCATGAAGTTTTACATAATTGAAATAAATGGGGAGGGAAGCCAACTTGTTCCTCAGAGACTGGTAGGATCTAGTTTGTTCATTGCTTGGCGCCAGGGGATTGGGATAAATATATTTGCTCCTTGTGATAGGAACATCAAGTTGTCAAGGGTGATACAACAGTCACGGGGTTCGGCTACTCGGGTCAGATGGTTATATGTCCTTTCTCAGGCTTTCAAGGACTAGTAAAAAACATCACCACTCCATATGCTCATCAGAGCCCACTGCAGCTCCATCACCTGAACGGAATATACAGTGCTCTCAATCTGCATCAGTGATTTTTAACCAAAAATGGCTCCCAGCATCTCCCTAAGGCAATTTGAAGCTGGCTGACTGTGCACTGATGTGAATGAGGATCATTCTGTGATCATTCTGAACACTGTGCACAGTGTTCATGGGATCCTCAGCTCTGTGGAGGTGGCAATGTCCAGCAGAGGAAGAACAGCCAGGCAGTGTACCAGAGCAATAAGTTACTCATTCACTCCAGGCATTTGCACAGTAAACATGTATTTAAGCATTTCTTCCTGGTATAGCACTGACATTCAGAATCAGCGAGTTAGGTGCTGAATTTTAGGAACTACTCCTGTCCTACCAGCTAAGCCCCCTCAAGGCAGTTCCCCAGAGTTCTGTCCTACTAGGAGTTTAACCCCACATTGTCAGATAAAAGTGCTTTTCTTTCCAAAATTGAGCCATGCCCTCTGTCTCAGTTCTCAGCTGGAAGTACTGGACAAGATGCCCTAAACTTGTCCTGTATGTGCCTGGTGGTGACACGCAGGGACGGAAACAAATCAGCTGCTGCTGAATGCTGACATCATTTGTATTTTTATCCTTTGTACTGGTAGCTTCTCAGAACCCCTTGTTGGTCCCTGCTCCCAAGAGCCGGAGATGAGGCATCTGAGAGCCCAGGAGATAGATGCAACAGAGAGAAGAGCTCAAGGAGGGCATGGGGTAGTGTTTACCAGTGTGACATGCATGCAACAGCAGACCTGGCATGTGGCTTGATGCCTTTGATTTGCCAGCTAAACTCTTTGTATGCTATGGGTGGTTTGGCAGTGCCCATCACATGCAGAGTCATAGGTCTCTCCTGATACACATTCTCCATGTCAATACTTGTCTTGAAGAAATAATGCCTGAGGCAAGCTGCTGGCCTTCAGATGAAAGTGCCCCAGGACACGTGTTTTAATGCAATAGCTGATCAATTGTGTCTTTTGGGCATCACTGCATTAACATCACTGCAGTCCTGACCCCTTAGCCACACACATAACGAACACCTTCCAGCACCTTTGTTTAGTGCAAACATCTGATTATATGGCTGAGGGCAAGAAAAGTACAAGAACAAGGTCATTGCCATTAGTAAGCTCCTTCCATCCACCACATACATTACAGCTCAAAGCTTCCCCGGGGCTTCCTGCTGGGGGAACACTGCATGCTCAGCTCCCCTGCAGGTTCCCAGGAGGTACAGCTGCTGTGGTGCACATCACTGGGGCATCCCATGTTGCCGCTTCCCTCTTACTTATTTTTGCAAAGCAAAGGCTCAGACCACAGACCAGAGGTCCCTGCTCCTCTTCCTGACTCCATCTAACACAAGCACAACCCATTTTGTACAGGCTGCACATTCAGGCTATGTGTTCACATCCTCACCTGCCCTGGCCTCTTGCCCCACACCGTTCATTCTGTTGTGCCAGCACAAGCACTTGCACACTTAATGAACTGGATCCTTTGGCTGACCCCTCAGGACTGCTCAAACAAGCATTGCCACCAAAAATGTGTATGTCAGCCCACAGGCACTGGCGTAATCCTGATCTTAGGAGCAGTGTCTGACCTTCTCAAACAGAAGACTTAATTTCCCTGATAAAATAAGAGCAGCACAACACGGTAAATTTTATTTTATGTTCCGAGCATTGTAGCTGACTAAAGTTAAATATATCCTCAAAAGAGTCTTAGATGCTACAAATCCTGAAGTTGGCACCAGTGGGGATATGTGTATAGCAGTTTTTTTCTCTTTAGAGGTCATGCTTTCTTTCCTCAGCATTACATCCCTGATTAAATATTTCCCATACACAACTTCCTTTTCAGGAACCGATGAAAAGAAAATCATTGAAGTCTTGTCGAGTCGAACAGCGGAGCAGAGACAACAAATAAAACAGAAGTACAAGGCTCTGTATAGCAAGGTACTTCAAAATAAGTGACCTCTCTGTTTCATATTGCGTGTCTGCTAGAAACATAGCCTATAGGCCTCTGCTTCCTTTAAAATATCAAGGGCACAGTGGATTTAAGGAGGGCACCAATCAGTTTCTGATTCAGCAATTCATTTTATCTCCTAAAATACCAATAATATTTCTAATCTTAGGCCTCACTGTCTTCTTGAAATCAGCCTTACCCAGATCGGAGTATTTTAATCAAAGTTGGGAGAGCTAAAAAATTATTCATAACTGAAATAAAAAATGTTTCAGCCAGTGTTCATCTTCAGCATATTCAGAAAAAGGAATTAATGTAAAAGGGAAATTTCAAGTCAGAATCCCTCTCAGACCAGATCCAAATTCAGAGGAACTATTTGATCTTACATCATTATATTTTTGTTGAGTTTAGCAGATGCAGTATTGATTTCTTCCAGTCACGAAGCAGAATACACATCGTAAAACTGAGAACTCTCACTGGGCACTTGTTTTCTGGAGGAGGAAAGGTAGATTGCCTTAATGATTTTGTGTGTAAGAAAAATAGCTTCCAACAAGAAAAATAAAGCTTCTAAAATATTATTTAGGCAAACAGCTGAATCCTGCATAGCTTATTATTATTTTGGTATTTTCCTTGCTCGTTAGTCAATGTTAATGAGACAGGCCGCACACAACCTGATATAGAGTCATAGAGCCATAGAGGAGCGTGGGTTGGAAGGGACCTTTAAAGACCATCAAGTCCAACCCCCTGCAATCAGCAGGGACACTTTCAGCTAGATCGGGTTGCTCAGGGCCCCATCCAACCTGACTTTGAATGTTTCCAGGGATGGGGCATCTACCACCTCTCTGGGCAACCTGGGCCAGTGTCTCACCACGCTCAGGACCTAACAGTTGCAGCGAGCATGATAAAGGTTTTTGGTTACATAAATACTATAGATTTAGTTCTATAATGAGAATTAATAAAAACAGGCATTAGAAATTAGCAAATGCCATGAGACATCCCAGTTACATCAGTATGGAGCAACCCTTCTCACCTGCCTGGGCAGCCTAAATTTCTCAGGAAGGAGATGCAAATTGTACCATTTCTTGTTCCTGCTGCTTGAGGAAGCAAAGTTCGTGGTGGATGAGTTGAAACGGCTCCAACACCTGTGTCAGCCTCTGACTTGAATTGATTGAGTGTTCACTTGTGATTGTGTAAGAGGGTGTTTAAGAACAATAGACTTCGAGTTGGGCTCCTTGATGATTGTTATTCTGAACTTGTCAAGTACTTCCTGTACCACAGGAAACATCCACTGCAGATAGAGTTTCAAGTAATTCATCAGTAGCCATCCTTTCTTTCTCAGCGTGTGAACAAAAGCTGGTTCTGCTCTGGGGTCTTATTAAATTTTAAATTAAGTTAATTATTACTAAAAGGCTGATTTTTATTTTTTTTTTAATTTTTGGGGGAAAAAATGCTGACTGCTTGGCAACAGTGTCTACAAAAACACTTTGTAGAAATACATTGCTTTTTCCAATAAGTCAATTTTAACCAAACCTGGAAGAGATATTTAGTAAGTTTGATCTCTTCTGTTGCAGATCTTTTGAAGCAGAAAGTTTCTGCAATGTTTTTCAGAGTAAACTCTCCTGTTAAGCTTTTAAAAACACTGATA
Organism: Jacana jacana; assembly: GCA_013400555.1. Classification (NCBI taxonomy): domain Eukaryota; kingdom Metazoa; phylum Chordata; class Aves; order Charadriiformes; family Jacanidae; genus Jacana; species Jacana jacana. The sequence goes on along the minus strand of VZTM01023513.1, from coordinate 108,664 downwards.
TTGGCTGGTATTTAAAGATGGGCACAAGATGAAACAAAACAATTTTAGGAAATTTATCTGGAAAAGAAAAAACACCTCCACATATTTAAAGCCTTTGTAATGGTTTTGTCCCTTTTTGGTCCAGAAGAAACTTTGAAATGATGAAATTCCCCAAAACAAATAAACCCCCACCCTGATCCCAGCTTTTGCTCTAACCCTTCTGACCGTCCCCACAGGATATGGAGGAGGTCCTGAAAGGAGACCTGAGCGGGAATTTCGAAAAGGCTGTGCTGGCTCTGCTGGACCTGCCCTGTGAGTATGAGGCCCGAGAGATTCAGAAGGCAATGAAGGGCGCTGGGACGGATGAATTGCTGCTGATCGAGATTCTCTGCACACGAAACAATAAGGTTAGGACAGCCTGGTAGTTTTTCATGTGTGACTTTCACAATGTAGCAGGGCAAAGAGCTTGCCAAGAGCATCTCCTGGGGAGGAGGAGGAAGGATCAGACCAGCCTCCACAACTGAAGTGCCTGTTGGCAGTGGCAGCAGCCATAAAGTTGCCATACTGAGGCTGAAACTTCTGCAGGAGCTCATTGCAGTATGATTCAAATTCCTTCCTTGGTCCTACTCACATCTTCTCTGGGTAGCACAGAAGCAACGTTGACAATGAAGGAAACCCCAGGTGCCTGTTTCAAGGCAGCTTTGGCACTGCTCTGACTGTTCAGAGGTGGCTCCTGACAGGTTCAGGAATGCAATCCTCTTCAAAAAGCCCTTCAACATGCAGGGACACCTGCATGAGTCAGGCTTCCACCAAGATGTGTGGAAGCTGAACCAGGGTGGGTTTGTGCCGTGTCTCTGTGCCCTGAGTGGGGAGTGGGAATTCAGCTTCTCCTCCCTCCACGCCTGCTGAGCCTCAAGGAACATGGACATGACACTGACTTGCTGGGGTTTTGTTTGCTTATATATTTCTTTAGTAAATTCATTCATTTTTATTTGTTTGTAAATAATTTGCCAGATTTATTAATTTGCTTGTTTATTTGTTTGATTTATTTGCCTAGGAAATTGTAAACATAAAGGAGGCATACAAAAGGCGTAAGTAGTTTTGTCTTTCACACACCTTCATTTAACACCTTTATCACTGGGTGAACCCTCACAGATTATTTTTTCTCCACAGTCTTTGGCAGGGATCTAGAATCTGATGTTAGAAGTGACACAAGTGGCTCCCTGCAGAAGATATTAGTCACCGTGCTAGAGGTAAGGCTGGGGGCTTTCCTCTTATCCAGAGACATTATAGAGATATTTCCTTTTCTTCATCCTGTATACTCTGGGTAATCATAATAAGTATTTATAATAATGTAATTATTATATGTAATACAATAATAAAGTAGTTATAATAAGTAAAAGACATTCTTCAGGATAAGAGCTTTCTATATCTACAGCTTTTACATATAACCTAAAAAGTTATATAAAATCAGAAATAATTTTCTAAGTTCCAATACTTTGAAGACAACAGCCTTGTTTTATTATTATTTATACCATGGTAGTGGCTAGAATACCCATTCAAACTCATGGCTCCATTATACTGAATTCTGCCCTAAACCAGCAAAATCTGATTCCCACCTCAAATTCCATCTGAGGAATTTAAAATTCAGATAGATACAGAACAAGTAAAAAAGAGATAGCTCTTATGTTAGTTGTCCATTCACCAAAAAAGCATACTTTCCATTAGATTACAATTTATTGTAAACCACCTACATGAAATAAAGAAAAAAATCAGTATCTCCATAAAGACACAGTATAACCAGGAAGAGTAGGGACCACACCTAGAAATGCAACGTGGTGGGCAAGCCCTGAAAAATTGAAAGATTCATTAAATAGAAGAAGCTTTAAAGATCTAACAGTCACATTGCTAAATACACCACAGTTAGATTGACATTCTGGAGAACACTGGTACAGCTCTTTTCAGGCTTTTGCCGTGTATTTTCAGGAGTAAAAATAATTTTTCATAGTTGTTCAGATTTTTTTTCATAGATTAGTCCTTCATAATTTTTACCAGTAATTAGAGTGTTAGTGAATGCTCAGAGTATATGAATTAGGAAAATATGTTGCAGTTAGCATATTCAGGACCGTGAAAACTTCACTGCAGGTACCAGGACCCTTTTTGCAGTAACTGGATGATGGATACACCAGCTGCTTTCCTAAGAAACCTTGTGGTTTGAGCCCAGGGTACTATACATACCTAGCAGCTCAGCCATCTGAGAATGAAACCAAAGGCCATGGTGGGGTGGTCCTGCTGCAGCTCTGCCTGTGCATCTCAGCCCTGTCCCCACCCCAATGCCTGCCCATGCATGCTACCATTTCCCACCAGTGGAAAAATAGAGCAAAAGAATGATCCATGTGGGAAGGGAACCTCTGGAGCTCTTCTGGCCTGGCCCTCTTGAAAACAAGGCTAACTCCAAACCCAGACTAAGTTTTCTCCTGATTATTTTTTTTTTCCGCTTGGACATGTGCTGGCTGGGAGAGGGAATGGGAGCACCCATGGGATAGCAAGGACAAGGGAGACCAGCTACAAGGCAGCATCCACAGAGTAGTCTACTGTTGTACAGCTACAGGGCCCAGACAGTCCTTCCTTGCTCCAGAGGCATCAGAGCTCTTTTTTTTAATTGCAAACTCATTAGGGTCCCAGCATACAGCAAGTAAAGCTGGGACATAAGCCCTAGAATTCAGGCTTCACCTCAAAACTCAGGAAAATTGGGGGCTGTGGTTAACATGAATGGTCTGTACGAAGCTGTACCAAGTCCCACCGTGCCCCATTCTAGCCATTAGTCAGCAGATGGCAGCAAAACTATAACCAAAATATTTGTGAGGACCACAAGCTTACAATCTTCCCTTCCACTAAGAAATGTACCCAGCACTTGGTCAAGTGATTTTTACTGTCCTGTCCTTTCCTGTAGGCAACCCGAGATGAGACCCAACAGGTCAATGCAGAGCTCGCTGAGCAAGATGCCGCAGATCTGTATAAAGTAAGTGCAATTGTAGAAAAATCCCCATTTTCCCTGTGCTGTGCAGCAAGGGCTGCCTCAGGGGTGACGAAACACACAAAGTAAGGGGCAAACGGCAGTGTAAGGACATGAAGCAAGAGAGGTGCAAGCTGGAGCTTGTTGAATCAAGGGCTCTGGCTCACTTTTTGCCTCCACTGTGAATAAATAAGTGCTTCAACAAAATAACATGTTATCTTTCAGGCAGGAGAAGGCCGGTGGGGAACAGAGGAGCTGGCTTTCAATGTGGTCTTAGCAAAGAGAAGCTATAGTCAGCTGAGAGCTACTTTTCAAGCCTATGAAAAGGTGAGCTATTGTCTTCTGTGATGTGAGTTGCGTAGGGCCTGGCATGTAATTTGCAGAGCCTACAGATACATGTGGAGCAAGAAATCCTTCCTTTGCCATTTTAAAAGTTTTTGAATGCTTTAAGAATTTTGGAAAACATTTGTATACAACTGTATTGTGATCTTATGGAAATAGGGACTAATAGCTGTATCTTGTGCCAGTGAAGAACCTATTCCCCTTCATAACCTACACAATATCCAGCCAAATAAATATCACGATGTCCTTTCCTTCTCACAGCTGCACCATGGTGGGTGTCCCCACATGTACAGGGGGACCAGCAAAGGGACAGGTTCACAAACTCCTGCCCTGAAGCAGGGTTTTGCTTTTCTGGTCTTTTCCCCTCCTTCTCCAAAGCAGAGCCTGGCAAGGTCTCTCCTCCTTATCCCCCTACTTCACACACTTGTACTGGTTGGGCAGAGGCACATCTCCAGCCTCTTCCTCTCTGCCCATACTGGGCAGACAGCCTGTGCAGGTACTTTGATTCACTCTCCTCTGCCTCCAAACATAAAGCTAAGTAGGCAGCAGGATCCTGGCTGTCTGGTATTTTTCCCTGTGTCACCCACTAGGGATATTTCGCTCATGCTTGAACCTAAAGCTGACCTACACTGAGACCTCTTGCCTGGAAATGACCTGAGAAAGTCAAAGCAATGGGAAATCCAAGATCCTTTTCCTGATAGCAAGGTGGAAGCTTATCAGAATCACTTATTCCCAGGAGGGTGTCTCCCTTCCAGCCTCTGGCTTAGGATGACCCTGAGTTCATCAGAAAACTGTAGCTATAGGCACTGAAGATGAAAAAAACTCCAGTCAAGGCCATATTTCAGTGTCAGCACAATCAGGAACCTATAGTTGGAAAAACGTTTGCAGCTTAATCCAAGTCTTGGCTTGCTGCTGGCAGGAGAACAAAACCAGTCACTAACTGATACTCTCTCCCGTGGAGTGGCCCAAACCCTGGGGGTTCAGTTAAATGCTCCAATAGCCAAGCTACCTTGGCTTTTTGATTCCTAAAACCAAGCAGATCAGGTTGCCCAAACCAACCCACCACATCCTGCCTGGCTGCATTTGAAGTAGAAGCAGGCCAAGATTAGACCCATGCAAACATCAGTCATTCTTTGCATTTGGAAAGATAAATGGGCCCAGATCTAAACCGGGTTGAGAGTTTGCCAAACTTAAGCCCAAATCCTTCCTGCCTTGTACGCCTGGTCCCCCGGCTCTGACCTAAAAGTTTGCTAGAGTCTTGAACCATGCAGGGCCATCCTGAGAGGTAAAACAGAGCAAAATAAAAGACTTTGAGGATCACAAAGTTCACAAAAGTCAGGATAAACTATGGTTTGAAGTGACAGTCTGTTTTTCCCCTTTCTTAGAGAATAATACAAAAACTTGGGAACAACTGCAGTGCTTGTAAACTTTCCCTGGGAAGCCAAAGACAATAAGTAACAAAACTTCATAGAGCTGGTAAAGCTCCAAAAATTATCTTATTTGTGTGGGAGCCATCCAGAGCCTTTGATAGAGGGGTTAGAGAAAGCTCGAACAGTTTCTTCTTATGAGGGGTCACTCAAGAAGACACTACAGCTTCTTTGTTCTAGAAGCCCGCTGATTCACGTGACTGCTTGATTTAGGTTATCCATCTCTTAACCATTGTCTCCTACCTGGCCATGCAGACCACCTTCTCTTGGTGCCAGTGGTTCTGTGAGTGCTTACACCAGAAGAGAATCTCATTTGCCCTTGAATTACTCCCTTGGAAAGGCTCTAAAGAATCTGAATTGGCCCTTTGACACTGGATTCTAAGTCTGATGCTGGTTTTATGGCAGTGGAATGACATGTATAGACAGCGGCTCTGATGGCTCCTTCTTTGTTGTACTTGTAGGTATATGGCAAGGACATAGAAGAATCCATTAAAAGTGAAACATCTGGAGATCTGGAGAAGGCTTATCTCACTCTTGGTAAAAAAAAGAACTTTCTTTTCTAGTTCTCGCTGACATCTGACATTGGTTGTTGGGGCCCTGCGTACAGCCTGGTGTGGACATCACGATAGCCCTAAATTGAGCTGACATATCTGCCAGGAGAAGAGACAGTTTTCAGTAGTGATTTGGGCCCCTTGGTTTTAGAAATAAAACTTGCTAGACACAGATGCTCTCTAAACAGCTAAATTATTTGCCCTCTAACACAGGGTGGCCACCTCCAAGCTGTCCCTGAGGCCATGGCTGTTGATAACTTCCAGTGGATGCCTGGGCATCATTTGAAATGTGCTAGCCAGCCACCACAGAAATGTGCAGGGCCCTTGACAGCAATTTAGCACTGGCATTTAAGCCAGTGCCCTGGCTCTGGTTAGCTTACTGGTATTGCTGTTATCTGTCTGCATCTGGGCTCTTCCAAATCTTGCCCCTGTGAGCTGCTGAGTGAGCAGCTACTCCAAGAATGGATGGGCAAGAGGAAGTCCAGAGGGGCAAATGCCTGTTCTAATTAATTTCATTTTCATTGTAGAACAGCAGAGTACTCGGTACTGATCATTTCACTGTGTAACATGCTTTCCCCGTGGAGAAATGTACGCTCCTGTTCAGACTCCAAGACTTCTCCATGCATACTGATAGGGGACCAGACACAGAATAAAAGCCCTACCAGCTCATGCATCTGTCTGAGCATAAACCCTAGAGAGTTTCTTTTATTTCCTTATTTATTTCCTTTCTTATTTATTTCCTTTACATTGAAGATGTATCATGACCTATAAATATACAATTATAATGAAGCCTCTTACTGTTTTCTCTAGTCAGCTGTGCCAAAGACTGCCCAGGTTACTTCGCGACACTTCTGCACAAGTCAATGAAAGGAGCTGGGACTGATGAAGAGACCTTGATTCGTATCCTTGTGACCAGGGCTGAGGTAGGGTACCCTGCAACCTGTAGTACCTCACAGCAGCTCTGGCAGAAATACCAATGTAGAGGGTATGGAGTGAGTTCTGGCAGGTCATGTGCTCAGTCAGCCCATTTCAGCCCAATGACATCAGTGGTCACACTCTGCTTTTGTACTGGGGCAACTCTAATTTTGATTCTGCATCTATTTCCGTTTTCAGAAGAACTAAACCAGAAAGCACACAAGCAATTTCAAGTGGAGTCAACTGTACCTGGTTAAAACGAGGTTGAAAGTAAATTCCTCGTTAAGTAATGATAAAACAGCAGTTCCCAATTTGAGAATTGCTTATAAACATATGTTGGCAATTCTCTCTGATCCCAGCTGGGAAAAACAGATGGGGAGGAGGGAAGAAAAATAAAGAGCCAAAGGAGGTAATTGTCATTTTAAAAAGCACAAAACTGCACAAGATATTTGAGATCTTAAACACAGTCTATGAGTCTTCCTTCCTTGCAAACTGTGTAGGTTGTAACCGCAAGGCTGTTTCAGTGTTGACACAGAGGAGAAGTTGGTCACAGGGACAAGGAGACCATATTTCTCAATGACCAGCAGGGTGAGAAATTAGTCTCCAGGGCAGTCTCTCTGTTAAAACAAAGTCCAATCATGATAACATTTAAAACTCCAGTGATAAAGATCAGAATCATGCCAATTCACAGGAGATCTTGAGACTAGTTGTTTAATTCTCCCCCCAGTGGTAATCAGAAAATTACTTTTGCTGGTGGAACAAAACTCTCTTTTAGCCATACTCCTTGAGCTGCCTTTTTCCCTGCTTGCCACTACAGAGTGGCCTCAGGAGCTGGCAGTGACCTGTGAGAGTTTGCCCAGTGCCAAGGCTGTGCCTGCATGACTCCACTGAGCATTGGGTCAAGATGCCCCCAGCCACCCCAGCACGGCTCTCCCCACAGACCCTCTTTGCAGCTAGCATCCCCTCACCACACCTTCTGACATGAGCTTACCTTAAATTAAGCTGAAAGTCCTCCAAGGTTTTTTAGGCCTCCTCCTTTCTCCCCTCCTCCTCCCACCGGCTGCAGTGGACCTTGGATCAGACCCCAGAGGTCCTGGTAGGAGCCGAGCTCAAAGCACATCCCAGTCTTCTAAAGTGGCTCTTGGTGTCTCCTCAGAGTGACCTGCCAGCAATAAAGGAGAAGTTCCAGCAAATGTACAAGAAGTCGTTAGCTGAAGCTGTCCGGTCTGATACCTCTGGGGACTTCAGAAAGTTGCTGCTGGCTCTTTTGCACTAAAAAGCCATCAAGAATGAAGAGGCATGCTGAGCAGCCACCTCTTGATTAGTTTCCAAAATAGCATGCAAAAAATGTGGCATTAACATTAAGAAAAAAAATCCAATTTATTTTCTTTCCAGCTGGGAAATGTGTTGCCAAGTACTGCTGGACGTGAGGTTTATGTTATGGCTATCTCGCCAAATGTCCTTAAGCAATAAAGGCATGTTAAAACCCCAAAATCTAAATTGACTTCTTTGTGTTCACATATGTGGAGGAATCTTCTGTCATTGTTTCTTCTGGGTAGATTTTCTGTCTCTCATTCTGAAAATTATCCCTGTTCTTTCCCCAATTTGACGGGTGTCATGTCATGCTGTTACAGTCCTGCTAAGAGAAAATGGATAGTAATTTCTTCTCAGCCCATTATCACATCTCTTAAACAACCTGAGGGCTGTGAATTAATGATTTGAGTCACGCCTTGATTAAAATCCTGCTATCAGCAGGGAAGGCCAGAGTGGTTTTCCTGTCTGTGAGTTGCCCTCTCAGCATAGTCACTTCTTAAGATATTCCATGAAGGAAACGAGGACCTGCAGTCCGCATTGGCACCACCTCCTGGGATATGGTGCAGGAGCACGGCTAGGGAAGAGTTGGGGCTTTGTGAGATGGAACTGTCAGGCAGAGAAATGCTGTTTCCACGGAGGCAGATGTGGGCCTCAGGACAGCTGCATGGTCTACATCCTCAGAGGTTTCCAAGACCTGTCTGGATAAAACATGAGGCAACCTGGTCTGATCTCATGACCCAAACTGCTTTGAGTGGGAGGTTGAACTAGAGACTGCTGGAGGTCCCTTCCTCCTTGAACTACCCTAAAATCCTATAACCATATGACAGAAGATGTAGATGAAACATAAGATGGCAGAGCCTGACAAATAAGAAGGAAGAGAGGGGAGTCTGGCTGAAGGAGATGAGCTTGTGAACATTTCTATGTGCCTGGCCCCATCCCCCTTTTGAGTGTACAGCTCTGCAAGTGGAAGGGTCTTTCAGAAGTAGATCCTCTGAGGTGAGATGGCTGATGGCATCTAATCCCCCACAAAAAAGTATTATTTCTGAAGCACCGGCACTGTTTTTCCCAGCTTCCATCATTGTCACAGATGGAGCAAAATAAATGGGAGATGGGAAGGATGGAGGGCTTTTAAGAAGGATGATCTGTGTCACACAGGTGTGACAGGACGTTCCAGCATTTGAGAGGCTTGATCCCCTTTTGGCAATATTTCTAGCAACCTAAAAATATCTAAACCTGAAATGGAACATCTGATTCCGGATTTGCCTTTATCAAAGGCATTTTAATGCTCGGACCCAGAGAGAAAGGAGCAGTGCAGGATCTGCGTGTCTTCTTGTTGCTGTTGCCATGGGGCTCTTGTAACCAGAGACTATAGAAAACATAGATGAATAATCTACTTAGGTGTCCAGTGTTCCTGGTGATATTTTATCCTCCAGAGGTCACACTGTATGTTCAGTCCAAGATAAGCTGGCTGGTACCCATTCTCAAAGGATGCAGTTTGAAGAAAAAACCAGCGGGTGTCTGAAATGCACATGAAGGAGCTGGTTTAGGCAAAGGATTTGTTTTAAAATATTCTAAGAGTGCCCAAAGCTATATGAGTGGCTTCTGTGAAACCTCTAGAAGCTCAGCACACTTTAAGCCTTCATTTAATGTGAAGCGCATAACTTTGGCAGCCAAATTTATTTTTGCCTGAAGACTGTTTTAATTAACGCTAGTAGGTCATTCTGACTAAAGAAGGAAGAGTACAATTGCTTTCATCTTAATCTTTCACTCTTTAATTAGAGATTGGCCTGAAACCATGCCAGAATCCCACACATCTTCACACCCACACATACTGGGCCAAAGTCATTATTGAATTACATGCTATATCTCTCTATCTGTACACAGTGCACACAGTGGTAGTAGTGACACTTGAGAAGTTGCTCTGTGTCTCCAATGCTGACAGAGTAAAATTTGTACCTATGCCTCTATCATAAAAGCTTAGGTCAGAGGTTCAAAATTCAAGTTCAGATTTCAAGACCAGCATTTACGGATGTGGTCTGCTACCTCACCTACTAAATCAGAACCAAATCCAGATTCGACTGAAGCTAAGAAGCTTTAGTTCAGAATGAATATCATACCAATGTGAACAACAGCTGTGGTAATAGGGCACTCGGGGAAATTATGGTTGCCTAGCTGACAAATAGAAGGATCATAAGGGTATCTGGACTTAAAGAATAGGAAGAAGACTAGATAGCTGGTAACGAGTACCAGCAGAAGGAAGTCAGCAGACTTATCTGTGGGCAAGAGGCAGCATTCACAAGTTGCAACAAAGGAAATTCCTATGGGGCATACAGAAAACAAAACTTCACCAGGAGAGTGGCTCAGGACTGGAGCAGGCTGTCCAGAGAGGCTGTGAAACCTCCATCTTTCAAGCTTTCAAAAATTCAACTGGACAAGCCCCTGAGCAAACTGATCTGTCTCTGAGGTTAGCCCTGCTGTGAGCAGGAGGTTGCAATAGGTGAGCTCCCAAGGGATCCCCAACCCAATCTTCCCATGACTCTAGGAAAATTAGGCAGTTTGTGAGCAGGAGATCACACCTGGCAGTGCTATATGGAATAATCATTGTATTTCTGTTGCCTGAAGTAGCATGAAGGACTTAACCTTATTTTCACATACAATTGTCCATCAATTCCCCATATTCACACTGGATTCTGTTTACTTTTCAATGTCTTCACTGCTGCTTGCTAGCTTGAGGAGTTTCATTGGCTTCAGTGAACCAGAGGTGTCAACCAGGGAGCGAGAGGACAGGGTCAAAGGCTCGTTTCCCAAATCTAGCAAAGCAAATAGTAAATCCCTGCTGGACCCTGGCTGAGCATGAACAGGACTCAGGGAAACTGATTCAGTGGGGAGTATCAGGGTGAATCTAAAGCCAAGTGCTCTGTGTAGGGAAACATTTCCTTCACAGGTCTGGTCCAGACATCACCTGTGGAGTTAGGCCTCCTGGTGGTATTATCAGCTGGGTGAGATACAGAGATACATGTTAAGTAGAAAGATCCCAATCCATGCTATCTCTTGATATTAATTTGATAGTATAGGCATACCTTTGCTCTTTCAATGCACATATTCATTATAAGTTTACACGCACATGTAAATATGCAATACATAAATCTTGTAATCCCCCAACACCTTATTCTTCCTTTCTGCTCCCATATTCCACTCTCTTCCAACTTATAATAAGCAAAATGGTGTCAGGTGCCCATCTTACCCTGGTCAGGACCCGCCAACAAAGCTCCACACTGCCAGGGCTGGCAGCTTCCCTAGGCTGAAGGCTGTCACACCAGCCAGCCACCACTGCTGCTTGCAGCATCTTCCTGTCCTCTGCAGCTCATGGCATCTGATTAATTACAATCCCTGTAATTGTCCCTTTTTACAGTGAGGAATGTTAATGCCGGGGTTTGTTCCCTCTCCCAGTTTTATAAATACCATAATAAAGAATATTTTTTTCTTGTCCTCCTGTCTATTTAGGCTGAAAATTTGGGGAATGGGATGATCTCTCTCACTTGACAACTACGGGGGCTGATAGTAATCAAGGCAGCACATGTAACACTGAATAAGCTCAGTGAAGTCTCTGCATCGGTCTTTTTTCCTTATCCATATTTGTTCATTTTCACCTGAATCGTAATAGGATCAGTGTATGAGTTTTAGAAGTTGTCTGACATCACCAGTCTTCTCTGTGCACCTGTCTGCTGGCTGATTAGATTATGGCTTTTTTCCACTCTGTTGCATAGTGCATGATAATAGACATTTCATCATCTCATTACATTAAAACATAAGAAGAGCTACTGGTCAAAGTCAGACCAAAAGTTCAACCATCCTAATTCCAAAGCTAAGCAATCCCAAACACTTAAGGAGAGAGAGCAGAAGAAGCCGGGTGAGTATACAGCACTGGAGCAAAGTGACCGTTCTTTGGTAGACATCTCCATTTTCTGGAAACTGGCCATTGATGGAGTTAATACAGCAGCAGTTGCAGGGACACTCTTTTTAACAGCACCCAATGGCTCCAGCCTCCCTCAAGGACTATGGCAGACATGCATCCTCACGTCCCACAGTGCTGCTGGATCACATAACCTGCAAATGAACACACCTTCCCATTTCCCCATGCCCGCATCCCTACTTCCCACAGTCCTTTATCCATGCAACATCCCACCTCCTGTGGCTAGTACGCTGTCTGTCCAAAAAAGACTGCTCAGGCCTGGTTTGGTCAATAGCATGCCAACCTAGGAAACCTGCCCCAAGAACTCATTCAGAAGCAGGAACAGGCTTTCTCAGACGAGTTACAGTGTGCCACAGAAGAAGCAGCTCTTCCCTCTCACCAGAGGTCATGCTGCAGCCACACAGGCCGTATAGGACATAGTGTTCTAGGATACACCATGAAAAATTATTTCTAGTTTATTTATAAAGGAAATCCTAACTAAGCAGTGCTGATGTACCCACTTGGTCGTTGGAGATGTGTCTGAAACCATAATCTCTGGGAAAGAGAGAAGAGAGTCGTAAAGCAGGCAGCAGGAGTTCCATTGCTCGGGAGCCTTGGCCCCAAATTGGCAGGGACCCATGTGGGGACTCAGCAGGGAGCAGCAACCCCCCCCGAGAGCAATAAGCTATTTAAACAGCACACGCTGTACTCTGCGTTAGCGGGAGTTTGCATAACCGTGCAAAGCACTCGAGCCTGAGATCTTCCAAATAAATGCCACATTTATCAGTATCCAAAGCAGAAGAACGTCCCACCTACCCTTCCCCGACCCCATAAGATGGGGCGGGGGGGTGTCATTAGTGAAGTCAGATAGCATAATTTGTTTCTTTAAGGGTTAAAAAAATACTCCGCAGTCACTGCCAGGAAGAGGCAGAACTAAACAGGCAGCAAAGAGTTAGAGCCAGAGCAGAGATATAAAGCTCCATCAATCATCAAAACGAACCGCAACAAGAGCATATACATACAGAGCAAGAAAGAAAGCGAGAGGGCGTTTTGTTTGGGTAGCTAATGTTCTCTGGATGAGGAGAGAGAAATTCTCCTTTGGGTTTTTAATGCCACTCTAAATATTTATAACAAGATCATGGCCAGCTGGTGAGGCAGCAGGAGTGAGGAGTAGGGAGGGGAGGACACATTTTCCCCAGCACCCCAGCATTATCCTCTGGGTCGTCTTGTTCCTCAAGAAGCAGGGAAAGGCTGCACATGACCATGTTTACCCTCACAGTGACTCATCTACAGGAGTCCAGCAGCTCCTGCCCTTCCCCTGCCTCACCTCTCCTGGTCCTTCCCGCACACACACATGGTGTGCTCACACACAGATTGTGCGGGAAGGAAAGATGCCACAGCCTCCAAAAAGCTGAGCCAGCCCAGCTCCACCCTGTCCTTCACACAGGTCTGGGCCTTCCAGGTTTTGTCTAGCCTTCAGGCATTTCACCATCTTGTTCTGCTGCATTAAAAAGTCTCTGGGAAAGGCCACATATGGCACGACCTATGATGCAAAGCTACTGTTTTAGAGGAAAAGGTTGACCCCGTCCCTGCAGTCTGCTGGGACACAGATGTGGGGGCAGGAACATATGGAGGACTGCAAACACCAGCGTGGCATGATAGTTGACCTAAGGGCACTGTGGCTCCCAACAATTTTTGCTCGTCTGCCTCGCTGTGACTCGATGCAGACATGACTCACCCATGAGCCTTGAGAATATGAGAAGGAGTTTTGCTTTAACCTTGTGTTTCCCTGTAGTAGAGATACTTAGAAAAGATGTTTTGGATTCAAGCCCATTCCAGAACAAAGGGAGTAATTTCGGTACAGAAAGGGCCCGATCCAGTCACTCATGGGCATGCCACGGGCAGCCAGCATCACTTTTCTTGAAACACCCAAGAAATTGCCACATGGCTGGGACACATCACATTGGACCTGCTGGAAGCCCCAGCCAGGGGCCAGCTGGGGTTGTGGAGGATCCTCTGCTGGCACAGGGTGGCATCCATCCCCCAGCTCTGGGGGATTTAGGTTCATCTTTGCAGAATCCAACATGAAAGTGTTAAATATGGACACATACATGTGATTGAGGCAGCCGAGTCCCCACAGAAACCTAGCAGTGCCCGGAAGAATGCTCACCTGCACAAATGTAGGTGGTACTTACTGGTGACCTGAATAACTTGGCAGACTCAATTGTATTGACTAGACCTCGTTGGCTGCTAAAGGAAGTCAGACACCTAGTTCACGTGCAGGTATCTGTGGTCCGGGAGGTGTCTGCCTTGGGGAGGTAAATGCCACCCTTGGACCCTGGTTTGCATCTTGCTTCACTCACTTCAGCCACCCCTTCCAGTCCTCCCACCCATAACACTGAGCTTCCTCAAGCCACCTGCTTGAGAAGTGCTTTCCTAAGGGTTTCAGAGAGCTGAGGTCCTTACACAAAAGGCCACAACCTGATGTTTTCTATATGAAATATCAAGCAGCATCATAAAGATAAACTGCTCCAAAAGTGAATTTCATCTCTGCCCAGCTGCAGTAGCTGGGCTCTCCCTGCCCACCTTGGGGCATGGGGGTACCAGTGCACCAGCATCTCCCACCAGGCAGTAACCAGCTGATGTTCCCCAGATCTCTCCATAAGGTGGAGACACGGTCCGTCCCACCGGTGTCCCTGGAAGCCCTTCTTCTCCCTTCCTCTCCGTGAAAGCAGGGTGATAGTGCATTACCTAGCGTCGCAGACTGTTTACAGGCTTCTAGAGTTCCCAGGCACTTCAGGACAGGGTCCTGCCGCTGTTTCCAAACGGACGGCCAGGACTTTTATAAGTGAACTTTCCTCCCCGTGTCTATTTATTATATGTAAACATTTGCCAGAAAAACACCACCCGGGCATGCTCAGTAGTGGCCAGGTCATTGCAAAAGGCAACAGCGGCGTCACATGTGATAACGGCGAGAAGCCCGTGTGCGCCTATTCTTAGCGCTGGAATGTATACAATGCCCCACCGCCTCCCCGCTCCCGCGCACGGCTCCCCAGAGCGGCAAAAGTGACTTCAGAACAAACACGTCCAGAAATCACCCTCTATGAATCACTTACCTACTGAAAGAAACATCCTGTGGGTTTATAGGGTTTTTTATCCAGGCTCTAGCTATGGAAAATCTCAGCAGAGAATAAACGACAGAGAGTAAGTGCATGCAGTGAAGGACAACAGAAGGTAAACGTTTCTACCCTACCGCTGCACTGCAGGTTGAGCAGTTAGCCATGACAATAGATACTCATCATATTGTTCTGCCTGGCACTTAATTTAGTCATTGTGTGTCTTATTAACATTAAAAAAAAAAAAAAAAAAGGCACAGCTAAGCAGAGTTAATAACTGTTTTAATGCAGATTCCCAGTCTCTAGGGTTTCGTTTGCCCTGCTGCAGAGTTCAGCTCTGCCAGATTTACATTCTTTGGGAGTGACTAACTCTAGGGGAAAGAGGCGCAAGCTACTAAACTGCTAATACTTTAAAATAGTGAATAAATGTCCAAGCGCATTTATTCAACGTGATTAAAACGAACAAACCAATTGCTTCAGCCATCCAGCTTTCATCCCAAATCAGTGAGATAACTTCAGCGCTTTTGCTTCTTGCCAGGGACCCAGGCAGTGCTGACCTCAGAGCTGCAACCTATCTGATAACTTTATGAAAATTTTAAAGGGTCTTAGTGACCTTTTAGCTTCTTTATTATTTTCCCACTGTGCTTAACCCATGTTCCATTTTTGTGCGTAACAGCGAACGGATATTTAGATCAACATCAAAGTCCCGATTTGTTCCCTTGGAGCCTAATATTTCAATAAAAGCTGCTAAGAATTTGGGTTTTTTTCTGCCAAGTTCAGAATTCATCTCTCTCCTATTTTGCAATGGAGGGGGGATCCACTGAGGAGTTTCTCTTCAAAGACCAGGACTTCTCCTCCGAACTGCTGAGGCAGCTGAATGCTCTGCGGCAAAGCAGGATGCTGACTGATGTTACCCTCTGCTCCGGGGGCTTCGAAATCCCCTGCCATCGAAACGTGCTGGCTTCCAGCAGTCCGTACTTCAAGGCGATGTTCTGTAATGACTTCAGAGAGAGTCATCAAGCGAAAGTCATCCTGAAGGGCATCGACGCTGAGATTTTGGATCAGATTATCCTTTATGTTTACACAGGGGAGATTCTTATATCCACTGAGAATGTCCCATATCTGTTGGAGACGGCCTCCATGCTGCAGTACACTAAGCTGTTTGAGGCCTGCTCTGCCTACCTCCAAGACAAGCTGACTCCTGACAACTGTCTGAGCATGATCAGACTGGCCAAAGTCTTGAACTGCCAAAGCCTGAATAAGAAAGCCAAGGCTATGGCTTTGAAGTGCTTTCCCGAGGTGGCCTCTTCTGAGGACCTGAAAGACCTTTGTCCCTTAGAGCTCATCGATTACCTTGGGGATGATGAGCTCTGCGGGGAGGAGGAGCAGGTCTTTGAGACATTAATGGTCTGGATCCGGCATGACCTCCAGGCAAGACAAGGTTACATCCAAGAGTTGTTCAAGAAAGTCCGGCTTCAGTATGTCCATCCAACTTTCCTCTTCCACTTCATTGCCAATGACTCCCTTGTTCAGTCCTCACCCACTTGCAGGAGCATCCTTGAGTCAGCCAGGAGGCAAATCTTTTCCTTGTACAGCACCAACGCCTCTGACATCAAGCCCATGCTGCACGTTCCTCGCAGGTACTCCAACCAAGAGTTCCTCATCATCATTGGTGGCAGGAAGGACAGCCAGCAGACGACTAGGGATGTTCTGCTCTATGATGACAAGACAAAGCAATGGCTAAGCCTGGCCAAACTTCCCATGCGCCTGTACAAAGCCTCTGCTGTGAGCTTACACAGCAATATTTATGTGCTCGGAGGGATGCCCGTTAGCAATAAGAAAAACTCAGTCAGTGATAATATTTACATTTACTCCCTCAAACTCAATCAATGGAGGTTAGCTGAGCACATGTTAGTTCCACGTTACTCCCACAGAAGCTTGGCATATAAAAATTATATTTTATCATTTGGTGGAATTGGTGAAAACCAGGAAATCCTCAATTCTGTGGAAAGATACGATAGTGTCTACAACACCTGTGAGAACATGGCAAAGATGCCTGTTGCCGTCCTTCACCCTGCTGTTGCTGCCAAAGATCAGAGGGTCTACCTCTTTGGAGGAGAAGACGCTATGCAAAACCCTGTCCGGCTCATCCAGGTAATGGTCAGTCCTGCTTGACACAGCCAGTTTCATCAAAAGTATTCAGCAGTTCATCACTCTCCTGAGGAAATCAAACCCAAAAAAAAACTTTATTGTGAGTTGCAACAAGAGACAGAATGAGTTGACACATGGCTTCAGGGAAGTGCTGTCTGTAAGGAGCGTTGCAACTCCATTTTTCCCTTCAAATGTTTTTCAGGCTCAAGACCCCAGGTACATCTTTGGGTGTTGGTCAGCTCTGCTGGTGGTGGCCCCTGGGGCCAAGGCTGCTGCAGGTGAAGCGCTGGCAAGCAGCAGCTGACCCCCCCTGCCTGGCCTCATGCCTGTAGCCAATCTAACCAAAATCAGTGTTTTCTACTCAGAGGCTGAGCTGGGATCTCAGCCGTGCACCTGCTTGCTCCCAGCAAAAGCAAAGATTCGTGATCGTTAGAACCATTAGACTCTCACTCATCAAAGGGCCAGGACTTAAACTGACAGTTATTTTGCATAAACAGTTGTGTTAAAAATGTGGCTCCTGCCACATGTTGCTGGCTCTCTGCCTGCTTTCAGCAGTTACACTCTATTAGGAGGAAAAAAAGACATGAAATCCTTCCTTATCTGATGTGATGCTTTAGCAATGTTGTAGTGTTACTTTCCCCATAAGCGTTTTTCACTGATTTAGATGTTTTAACTAAGAAGGGTCATTAAAGGCTAAGGTGGCAGCTAGCACCATGAGCAATACTTCTTTTATGGGGATAAAACTTTGATTAACAGGGGGAAGGAAATTTAGTTATCAGTTAGTGGGGAGATGTTCTAGAGATATTTGCTATATTAAGAAGTAGATGACGTGACATAAAAATTTGTGTCACCCAGATACAGATGACTGAACAATCATCATCTGGCAACAGCTCTTTTTCTCACAGAAATTGATGACTTAGATACCACTCTAAGTCATATCAACAAGTCCCTTTGCCAGTCCGAGTGCATACCAGCCACCAGCACAAATATAGCAGCTGGGCAAACACGGTGGGTGCCAGTAGAGCTAGGTGAAGTTGAGGTTTGTTGAAGTTGAAATTGCTAAGGCTGAGGTAGGAATACACAGAATGACTGGAAAATGAAATGTAAAGGCTTGCACTGTGGGAGAGCATTATCCAGGAGTTATGGTGATTTAATGGTCATACAAAGATTTACAGCCGAGCAGCTTGCATATGGCAGATACACTCTGCCTTAGTGTGTGTGCCAGCATCTCCTGAGCAGACAAGCCTGGAGAACTAGAAAACTTTCCAAGGGGACTTTTTAGGAAAAAAAGTGGGTAAATTCTCAGATTTGCAGCAGTTCAAGCCAGAGGATTGTATTCATTAGGACAAAATAAAAACCATAAGTTCCTCTGTAATTACAATTTCTAGTAAAAATGCAACATAAACAGCTGCGTGTGTATCTTCATTTATTTGTCAGGTTTACCATGTGTCCAGGAATACTTGGTTTCGGATGGAGACCAGAGTGGTGAAGAATGTCTGTGCACCAGCTGTCTTGATTGGAGACCAGATTATCATCGTAGGTGGTAAGGACTCTGTTTCATCTTCCTTCTCATCTCCCCCTGCCCAGCTCCTGCAGAATTTTGCAGCATTCCTGCTTGGGGTGTTCCATCAAAAAGGACATGGAGACTGGGGAAGAAAGGAGGAATGCATCCAGCCTCCATACACATCCCTCATGGGGTTTCATGGCCATGGAAGTGGGGACAATTTCTCAATGAGGCACCTTCTTGCTCCAAGTAGCAGGGCCTTGGTGGGAGGAAAAGACAATGCAAGTTACTGTGCTGCAGAACAAGGGAGGAAGCCAAGGACATGGGTGTCCTGCTCCTCCCCTGCTGACTTGCAGCGTGGCCCTCCCTGACTGCTCTTCTTGGGAAGGTAGAAAGCACCATTATCACAAGACCATGGATGGCTTGTTGGGATGAGCGGGCTGCAGGGCTATGAGGGGTCAAATCAATGCTGTAGGTGCCTCCTGGGAGTAATTGTGAAATGTCCTGTGAAGGGTATGAAACAGTCCAAGAGGTGAAACTTCTCAGTGTCTTTTTCAACCTGAGGATCAGGCTCTGCCCATGGCACTTCGATAGGTCATATCTCCTTGATTGTTCGGCACTCTACAGTCCTTAATGCAGCTTCCCTGACCACAGGCTGGCATGAGGAAGCCTGGGCTATATTATTTAAGGGAAAATGAAAGATAAGGAAGATTTAGCAGAGCAGATGAACCCAAATCACACAGGACTCAAATATGGCATCATCTCTCAGCAAGAGGCCACTTCTACCCTTTGCAGTGAGAATAGACGAGAGCGGAGTGAACAGGTCCAAGACTATCAGGCTCTTGTGTGGCAGACCACCCTGACCTCAGACCACCGTGCCCAGAATACAGTGTTTGCAACTCTCTTATTTTCCAATGCATTAATCTGAAAGACCCATCTGCTACTGATGAGCTTGTTATCAATTTATGTTTTTTATTTATCTAACAAAAGCCACAGAAATTCATGTTAATCATAAATAACTTTCATTTTACTTGAAAGTAGAGAGATTCACCACATTCAGGTTTTATTTACCAGGTTCCATGCCAAAACATTGGCCAAATCCTCTTAGTTTATCAACAACAGTAAAACCCACAAAAATAACATTTCCTCTTAAAAACAGCTTTCATCACATTTCAAGTCCTCTGTGCATGGCTGGTCACACCATAACAAAGGGGAATGGGCTGACCTAAGCGAGACAGGCCTTGATTTTTCTTAGGGAAAGTGGCTTCAAAATCTGCAAAACATGGACCAAAGTATGTTTGCCATAGACGCTCTCGATTACCTACAGGGATACATGGGGAAGCTACTGCTGGTTACCAAGCTTCCAGACCTCCATTGCTCCAGAGAAATGGCCCTGGTACCCACCCTTACCTCCTCAGCAGATGTGAGGTTACATGACCCCTCAGTGTAAGAGTAGTCCATTGGGTCCTGGGCATGGTGGCCAGCACAGATGTGGAGCAGAGGGCTTTGGGAGAGAAGCGAGCACCGGTGGCACTGGGTTGTTGGGTATCAAGTTCAGTAGATAGCTACGACTCCAACACAACAAGGCATTCTTATTCCCTCTCAAACTGCCATTGGTTTCTGTATTTCTGAGTGAAGGTTTAGGAGTCTGACCGGTGAAAAGAAACATTTCAGGACTTCTGAAGGCACATGCAGAAAACTGCAAGCTCCAGCTGTTTTTGACAGGTTGCTTGCCTGTTAGGATGGGGTTTATAGTGCCCATAGAGCCTTGGCTGCCAAGGTGGTATGAGACAGGATGAGGACAAACAGGAATGGAAGACAGACAGATAGGCATTCTTGTGACACATTATAATTTCCCACCTTAGGTATCTTAATTCTACCAGATTATGGACCTTTATCACAGGTTTTATTGAAGACTAGCAGAAAATATATTATTATTTCTTCTGCTGGCCATGCACACTAATTCCCACCTCTTTCTTCCACCTCTGGCTTCACATTTAGGGTACACCCGGAGAATAATTGCTTATGATACAACAGGTAACAAGTTTGTCAAATGTGCAGACATGAAGGACAGACGAATGCATCACGGGGCCACTGTCATCAAAAACAAGCTGTATGTCACAGGAGGACGATGTCTCACTGCGGACAATGTCATTGAGGACTTGGACTCTTTGGACTGCTATGATCCAGATACCAACACATGGACACCAAAGGGAAAACTGCCACACAAACTCTTTGACCATGGGTGCCTTACACTCCAGTGTGTCCCCTGTTCTAACCTTCTCTAAATGACCTCTGGTACTTCCCAGGACATTTTGTGTTTTCCTTCCCAGACCCACCTTGCTCTGCAGAGAGCACATGGGGGAATCCTCACAGGGTCCCACAGCTCCTGACCTTGAAGTCACCAGAGGCATTAGTCATTCCCCAAGCACTCTGCCAGAGAGGTCACAAGCTTCATACTTATGCCATTTTCACCTGACCTGTACTGCATGTGCCGTTAAGTCCAGCCCGAGGGCCTGACCCGGAGTCTCAGCACAAAATAGGAAAAAAATACCAGGTAAGATCCTGGTGCGGGATTTGGTCTCATACAGACTTCAAAGTGAAAGGTGAATAAGAATTCTGGTACTTCCATGGAAAATGAGATCTGAGTAACCTGGATTTGTGTTAGCGCTCAAACACAGCTGTGAGCCATGATCCTTTGCTGCTCGGTGCTGACTAAGCTTTCCCTTTCAAGTGGTGGGAGCATTTGGAATAGGAAGCACCAAGATCTATTGGTGTAACCAGCCCAGCAGCAACTGCCTGCATTAGCTATGGTAGTCAGAAGAAATAAAACGTTAATGTTCCTGACATCAAATTGGAAATTAGCAAAGGGCTGATGCTTCAATAGGAACTCTTATTTGACAGCAAGGTGCAGATTTGACTTCTCTGAGCTACCTCTCTTTCACAGTGTAGGGAATTTTTTTTGTTCCATCTGTCTGCTCTCCAGAGGAGGAGAAGAAGGGGGAATGAAAATTAAGATTGTCTTGTCTCCTTTTTCAAGGGATCATATTCTGCAGGGAGCTTGCTCCTCCTCTTGCATCAGTGTAGGGGTGGGGTTGGTTAGGAAGCCCTTTGGCTGACGGAATTCCTGAAATCTGAAATAGCAGAGAGAACACATGGAAGAAAGGGCATGTAAAAGAGAAGAGGTATTTGGGAGGAACAATTTTTTTTCCCTTTCTCCTCTCTCCAAACCACTGGAAAACAGCAATGAGAGAAAACCAGTGACAGGAAACCAGCTTTCCAAGAAGAGCAAGTTTAAGTCTGCCACTTGGCAAAGCAGCTCTGGCTCCACCAATATTTTTGTGGGGTTCTGCCACTAAGTGCATATTTTTAAAGGGAGGGGACTAATCATCAGATACTGAACAGGCTGTGAACTGGTGTCAGGTCACCAGGCTTGGTAAGATTGCTGAGACAGCAAGGAGCTTTAGAGACAGAACTGATGACCACCACCCAGAAAAAGGATGACAAAAACGACACCCCTTTTCCTCATATTGGAAAGAAAGTGAGACTTTTCCACAGCTACAGGGTGGTATGAGGAAACCATGCTCGGCCCTCCTCTTCACAGAAGGCAGCACAGCCATGTGGTCACCACCATGTTGCAGGACACCAATTCCAACCACTAAGATTTCCTCCCATAATTCTGTAACTGGGAGCAGATGGGCTACAGAAATAGTTAATGAAGTGGAGAGCTGGAAAGAAGAATTGTGTATCAACTGCTGTTTTAACAATGGAAAATAAAATGGTTATTATTGTTTGCATGAGCTTTGTGTTCAGGAGTCCCCATTGTTCCCTCTGCATTGTTGATAAAGGGAGTTGGTTTTGTACCAGTGGTTTTTGCCAGGGTTTCCTTCTAAGGATCTGAGTAAACCTGCAAAAAATGAGTGGGAACCCAAACACATCTCCCAGCTCGGAAGCCTTTGGCTACATTTCTGCTCTGTCTTTCAGTCTATATCATCTTCTCCTCCCTGTGCAAAGCCGAGCTAAATCACACCACTTGCCAAGTTGGACCGGAGCAGTGATTCATTCTGTTTCCTCACAAGCCAGCTCCAGCTCTCTGGAGAAAGAAGCCTTGTCATGGCCAATTATGGAAAGTCTGCCCTGGGGAGATGTTTATTCCTAACTCCGCAGTGCCGCCTTCCCAAACTCCTTCCTGTTGTGACCCCACTCAGCTCCAAAGCTCCAGGAGACGCCAGTTGCTGCCATGCATTTTAGCTGACACGGATTCCTGCCAGGCTCGTGACTGTACCCAGAACTGAGGGAAAAAAGTTGACTTGGGGCCATAACCCCATGTTTGCAAACCGTTGCCACAGTCATTGGTTTACACTTGGAAGCAAACAGATTTTCTTAATTCCCATATCATATAACTAGTGATTTTCTCAGCGTTTGTGTGGGGACCAAATAGTACCTTGCACAGCTGTAGCTGGGCAGGAAATGGGGAGTGTAAAGAAGAGCCATGGTCACAGCAGCGTTGAGCACAGCACCCTTCCCTAGCCCTTGGGAAGCCCTCATATCACCCTCGAGTCCTTGGAGATGCCAAGAGCTATGGCCAGCTCTGCTCTGGCTGCAGTCCTGTGCTCCTTCCCTTCACAACCTTCTCACTTTGTGCCCATAATTCAAGGAATTTAGGTTTGTTGGGCAGTAAATGCAAAGCCTGGTTTCTGATAGACTTCTGTCTTGTGGTCAGTTGGCTTTGATGAAAACTCTGACCAAAGCTTTTGGGGCCCTTTGCAAAAAGCATTGAAACCAGAGAACAGCATTGAGCCTTTCTGAGGGATATGAGAGCTGGTGGAGTCACTCAGTCACAGGGAAGCAGCAGCACATGAAGCTTCAGGGAAGGGGATATGCAGCCCCAGGGAAGATGCTACAAGGAAAAGGGATGCTGCTGGAATCTAATTCTAACCAGGTGCTGGCCATTACCTGGCCCAGCCAGAGCAATAGCTGGTACCATCCCAAGTGCTTTGCAGTTGCCATGCTGAGCTGTGCTATAGATGAGAGCACTTCAGCAAGGGTCCACCAAGCCACCCTTTTCTCCAGTGTCAGGAGGGGACTTGCCTGAGAAGGATCTGGAAGACCACCACTACCCAGAACAATTTATGAGTCACCACTTGCTTTTCCAGAGGTCTCATCATCCTAGTATTTGAGCATTTGAGCACTTGCTTAGATGGGAATACTCCATGGGACAGCAGCAAGGTACTTCACGAGTATGACCATGGGCCTGTGCAGAGTTGGGGATTCATTGCTCTTTGTTTTATTAAATAATTCCCAAGGGAAATAGGAGGTGTAGAACTGGGTGTTGGTTTGGGGGTCAACTTTTGGAAGGACCTAGCACTTGCTGCTTTTTTTAAAATCAGAGAGGGCTGTGAAGTCTCATCACCTTCAGGGTCTCATTCTTGGGTGTCCTGAGACAGTCACTAGATCATTGAAACCATAGGATCTCATGGCTGAAAGCAGTCTGCTCCATGGGACAGTGGGTTACGCAGTCTCTCTTGTCCAATGCATAGAAATTCTCCCATGAGAGACACTTTATTCAAGTAGCACACTTCAGTGCATTATTAATCTCACAGCTTTTAATACTATCCCTCCTAAATCTTCTTTGGCGTACCTTCTGCTATCCCCACAGACATAAAGGACAATTGATTACCCTTTTTTGATATCTTTATATATATATATATATAAAGTTTATTACAGTGTTTCAAATTCTGTAGACTAAACAAACCCAGCCCTTCCAATCTTTCCTCGTAAGTCATGTTTTCTAGACCTCTGATCATTTTTGTTACTCTCCTCTGGAAATTTTCCAGTTTGTCTGTATTATTTTTTTTTATTATTATTTAAGTGGCTCAGCCTTGCAGTGCTGAGAAGGGCAATCAAGCCCTTCTGCATCTTACCTATCCCAATCTCCAGTCCAGAAGGACTTTCACATTTTCACATCAGCAACAGATTAACAACTCAGGTTCGGCTGTGCTCAGGATCAAGGAATGCTTGGAAGTTTGGACAAGGTCACATGGAAAGACTGCAGGAGATCCAGGATCTCCCAGGGTTATGCCATAACTCCTTCTTTGCTTCGGTTCAGCAGGATCCTGAGCCAGATCCCATTGGAAACAATGTGTCTCCATGTGCTTCAGCAAGGGGCTTTGGATCTGGCCCTAATTGTTGTATTCTCAGCTGGGTTCATCACTAATTCTATTAATTTTAACAGCAAATATTGAATGTTTGAGTCATTTTTTATCCTAGGGGAGAAGTTTCAGGGGAAAAAAAGAAAGGAAGATGGAAGAGATTACATTTTCATTTTAACTTTCTTCCACTTCTCCCGCTGCAAAGTCGGAGCTGAATCCTGCTGCACAGGCAGCCTGCTCTGGGCAGCAGCTTTACTTTGATCTTCGCAAAGAGCCTCATAGGTTAAGCCTGTATTTTTTCATCGTAACCATTCATCAAACAATATAATCCTTTCCAAGGGCAGCTTTTTTTCTTGTGTAGTAATTGTTTATAATTATAAGGCATTTCCTGCTTCTTTTTGATTAAACACACCTGAAAAAGTAGGAAAGATGTCGATGCATAAATAAACGGGCACTCTGAGTTCAGTCAGTCCTTTTTTCCAAACGCCAAGGAGTTCACTGCGAGGTGAATCCTCTAGTCGAGAAGGAAACAATTGGAGAGAGCATATATGAATAGTGTACAGGGTAATTTATCCCTGGCATTGTTCCTTAGCCTGACCTGTGAGCCATTAATAATTGACAGGGGCAAAAACAACCCCTTTTTAAAAATATATCCATACTTTTTTTCCAGCTGCTTGAAAGCTCCCACACCAAAGTTTGTCATATTCTCCATGGCATAAATGAGTGTGAATTCCTTGGTGCCAGCTTGCACCACCAAGAGAGCTGAGATTTGCTAATTAGTGGACTGTTAATAATGTTTTCAGCAACTATTCCTGATGAGTTTGCTCAGGGTCCATACCAAGACAGTGCATGTAGAGGAACGGGTGTCTTAGGCTGCCGTTGCCCCAGAGTCAACGGGGCTCCTCAGGGTTTACGCTGGAGCACTGAAAGATTGATCTGGCCTCTTCTGTTTATTGAAGTTTCCAAAATAGTAGCAGAGTAGCAAGGCACCCAACTGCTCTGTCACTCGGTAAGTTACCCGCTGGCTCCAGCTGCTGCTTGTCACTTCTCTCCCTGGGGCTCTTTGTTTGCCTGCACTCCTTTCATGTTGCAAGAACCCTTTCTGAGAAAAGCAAGGAGCAGCACGTCTAGAGCTGCCCCAGGCTGTTCGGTGGGTGCCTCGTGGCTGCTTTAAACTTGAGGCGTCCCCACAGCTGTTGGAGACATGTGGCTGTAGGAGCCATGGGGTAAAATACTGCTAGAGGTGGGAAAAGGTGGCAGGATCTGGTCTGCTTTTTCACCTGGTCAGGAAGATCTCTATAAATCATCCTCCTCTATCTAATTCTCCCTAGTCCTCTGAAGTTTGTTTCTCAATCAGGCTGTGTATTCTGATGAAGAATCCATGTCCTACCACCCCTCTCTAAAGCAGACATGTTGGGACGAGGGCAAAGGCATGTCCTCTTCCTCAGATCCTCAGGTGCTACAGCTGTGATGACATCCCCTGAGTTTTGCCCTGGTCTTGGCACATTGCTGAGGTTTCTCCCTGCTCTCTGACACTTTCTCAGGCCAAACAACTGGGCATGTCTGCTCTGCGGGTGCCTTGCACCCATGTTTGGAGGTGGCAATGCCCACCCAGAGGACCAGGAAGTGACACCAAGGACTCTCAAGTCAAAATTTTCAAGCTGCTGGGATGCTCCCAGTCTGGAAAATCAGCCAAAACCAATCTGAGCTTTAGAGGAAAGTCCTAGCACCTCTCTGTGAGAGCCAGGGGACTGCAGGGGAACATGTCCAGCCCTGAGGAGCAGAAAGCAAACTGCATGGAGGGTGCTGCAATGTGAAACGTGGCTACAAAGCTTCAGTGCTGGGAAAGGGCAGTGTTTCACCCAGATCAGCAGCAAGCCCTGGAATTAATAGGGTTGATTAAACCATTTTGATGTGCATGGTATGTGGAGATAAAGACCCAATTCCCAAGGGCTTCTATTGAAAATAAGATGTTAACCATAGCAGTACGTGACATCCCCCGACAGGCATGAGGAAGGCTGCTGGAAAACAAGAGACAAGTACAAACCAAAGGGGCAAAAGATGCAGCTCTTGGGAGACCAACATTACCACAAACTTGCTGGATCTGTTTTGATGCTGAAATGACGTGGACCCTGGCACCAGGCAGATCGAAAGCGAGGGAACTATGCCTGCTTTATGTTGTTATGACACATATATTTCCCTGAAAATGACATTAAAGAGTACCAGAGGCTCAAACATTGTTCTGTTTATCTGTTCCCCGGGTAGGGCTCTTAGTCTTAGAGACAGACTGAGCACTGCAGAATATGGCCCCTGGCAAGAAAACTTCGCCTCTGGCATGAGGACTATTAGCAAGCATGACTATGACTATTAGGAAGTGGGAAGCCAGCGCACCGGGTCTGGGTGAGCACAACTATTGCCCACTGCCACTGGGCAGTATAGAATCCCTTTGAGACACGCAAAGGGGTGAGCCACCAGAGGAGACTCCCCTGCCAGGCACTGAGGTTCCCAGATAGGAAGCCAATGGCAGAGGATGATTCCTTCCCAAGGTGTTGATCTGGGGTTCCTCCTGTGCAAAAGCATGGAAAGGCTCCAGTGTCAATGGTGCTTCCATATGGTTCAGGTCATGCTTCAGCCCTGGTTCTCTCTTGCAGTGGAGCTTGCATCTGAACTAGCAATTAATGGGGCCCCGGATTCCCCCTACCCACAGCATGAACCAACCCATGCTTGCGCAAGCAATACCCACATAGCCATAGCATCCTAAGGAAAAGACTCTCAGCAGCTTAACTGGGTGCCACCTCAAGCCTTGTCCAAGGAGGAAAGCAGAGAGATCCTATGGATGTTCTACAACACGCTGTGATATTTAATGGATAATATAGACCTTTTTAAAAGGTGGCAGTCTGGGCTTGAGAGGTGCTGGCTGAAGCCCTAAAGGCTGAGAGATCCTATTTAGAGCCTACAAGAGTTGTCTTTCTGCTCATTATAACTTGGAACAAATGTCAGTAAATAGAGCCTGTTTCTTCTCCAAGCATTAGACAACTGGAAATTTTCTCAAGAGAAAAACAGCAACACACGGTGAAAGAAGTGCTGCCTGCAGACTGAAATACAAATGGCAGAGAAGCCAAAGCAGGTTCGTCTTTCCAAGCTTGAGCTTATGTTTTTAATGGCATGAAATGTGACATGCACAGTCAATCACAGATTTCAAGATGAAAGTCTGTTATTTGTGATGGCAGCGTAAAATACACAGGTCCTTACTCCAAAGGGCTTGTGAAAGACACAGAGCAGAGGACACAGCTAAGCCTCAGAGCACCATCAGCTGGATGCATCCAGCTCATTTGCTCAGCAAGAGCAACACCTTATGCCATAACCTGAATAACCAAAGTACACCTCAACAAAAAAATCAGCTCTTCCCTATGGCTCCCTGGTCCACAGCCCATTCCACAAATCAGCATGCAAATGTGACCAAACAAGTGCCAAGGCCCAGGGCTTCCTGGAAACTCAGGTAACATGTGGAGGATGGGTATTAACTGTCTAACACCAACCTCTTCTGTCCCCAGGTGCCCCATCGCCAGAAGGATGTCATTACCCTAAAACAAGCCCAGAAGATATTTTCCCATGCTTTTCAACATCTAGATTTTCCCCTTCCCCAGGAAAGGTAGCAGAAGGTTTTGGACAACTCTTACAACTGAGAAAGTGGATCCCTTCTGCTTTTAAAAACAAATGAACAAATGCTTTATAGGGAGAGGAGAGAACATGCAGACAGCTCAGGACTCTCTCATTTCCATGAACAAACTATAAAAGCCATTTAGACTGACTGAAAATACTTTGGCATTTCCCTTTCACATTTCCAATGCAATTTCAAAGGTTGGGTGATAGGTAGTGCAGACAGACTTTCCTAGGACTGTCACCAGGGAAGGGAAATGCAGCTGGGGAAATGATTACATGGATCACCTGGTTTTTGCCTTTATTGTATTCCTTTGATTCTATAATACATTTTTGCCCTGCTCATCTGGGGCTGGACTACTGTGAATACATGGATTTTCATACAAATACAACACAATGCTTTGTGACTGCAGGATGTTGGTGAGCTCAGCTTGTTTAGGAGAAAATCCCCTGCCCAGCCCAGGTTTCAGTAGAAATCTGCAGGCACAGTGCTAGCAGAATCCTGGAACTGCCAGGCTCAGTGGGATATAGCACTTGCAAACAGCGTGAGTCATTTGCCCTGGAGCTGTAGGAGCAGAGAACATCTGAAGATCTAGATCAGATTGGTGAATCAGCAGCATCTGACACAGTTTAAGAGGTTAAGCCTATTTATAGAGAAAAGAGGGTAATTTTCATAGCTGAAGGGATTAGATATTTTTTTTAATAAATTCATAATAAACTCTAGGGAGGAGAATGCTGAGATCTGTAGTCAGTTAACTCCTCAGAGATAAGGGGAAGTTTGTCCAAGACAGGGATGAAGTCAAAGGAGTCAGAAACTCAAGAGTACATTATCCCCTCTCCTTTGCTTTTTATGCACTTGCAGGATTAAATTGTGTTTTTAGGACAGCAAAAAAACATCCCTGTGGAGCCAAACCTTGATCTCTGCCTGTCGCATGGGTGGGAGTCCCCTGGCACCCCCATGAGTGCATTTCATGGGGGAAACTGGGAGGAGCAAATCGGATGTGCGGCCATGGGGAAACAAGTCCCTTTTTTATAGGGGACTTCCTTCTCGTAATTTTTTACTTCATTCTTTACTCCTGGTTATCACTAATGGTGGAAATGAGAGTTAGTTTGACGGTGTGTATCAGCAGTGGAATTATGTAGCATCATCAGTTGAGTAAGAAAGGATGGGACTTGCTGAGTGATTGTGCGTAAAACATTATTTCTTTTATGCCTCCATTGCCACAACACTAGAATAAGGATTATACCCAGCCTGCAAGGGCATTGCAAATGAATCCACTAAAGCCTGAGAAATGCATTGTGAATTGCCAAAGACTGCTGTTGTACAATCCCACTGCATGGCTACTTGCCATTTAGGAAGCAACAACACCTATAGAAACAGTGCAAGTAAATTAATATAATGATGATCTTAAATTAACTGTTAATCACCTCTATAAGCAAAAAGACTTATAAAATGAATATGGGTCTGATTTTGACTGAGGCTGGCTGACCCCACCAAAAAAACAGAAACCTAAATGCTCCTTTAAAGACTACCAGTGTTACGAAAAGCCTTTTATAAATAATAGGGCTGAAGTTAGCCCACACCTCCTTTTCCTACAATGTGTTTTGTACACTGCTTTCCATAGAAATCAAGGATGGATTTAACACAGACTGTTCTCTCCACCCAGTGGGAGACCAGGCCTTATGAAAAGGACACAAACATTTGCAGGGTTTGCAGGTGGATCAATGGATCATGCCCATGGACTAATAATGCTTTTACTTAAGAAAGGGCTCTTCTGCTTGAAGGCAACCTCCCAAGTAAGCTCAAGATGTGAAAATCATCCCTTTGAGTTCATCTGAAACTTTTTTTCAAATTCAGAGTAATGATGGATGGAGCACTCCATGCACTCATTTCATTCCTAAGGCTGCAATTTCAGATGGTGCCAAAACACAGCATCTCCATAACATGCACTTCCACATCTAGGTC
This sequence comes from Jacana jacana, assembly GCA_013400555.1. NCBI lineage: Eukaryota > Metazoa > Chordata > Aves > Charadriiformes > Jacanidae > Jacana > Jacana jacana. The sequence goes on along the minus strand of VZTM01023513.1, from coordinate 78,619 downwards.
TGTAGGACCAGGTCCTTGCTTGTTCCCTTGGGAAAAGCACATTTTTCAGTTCTTTCAATATTTTTGCACCAGCCTTTCTGAGACACCCTCCTGTAACCTCCCCTCAGCATCTGCTTTATTTTAAAAGGATAAAAATGCATCAAAGTCTCACATATACTTGCTACTTTCAAGGTTCTCCAATTAAGTTATTTATATTAATCCATTCCCTTTTTTCATTGGCGTTTGGGTTTTTTTGTTTGTTTAACTTTCATATACCCAGTGGCAAGGACAGAGACCTGCAGGGCGTGTTGCTTTTTAAAACTATTTTATTTTGTCTGTTCTGTGATGAAAACTGCCTGCAAATGTAGGATTGCAAGGATGCTTGGGTATCTGCCATCACTCCATTAAATTTAAGCTGATCCTGGGAACTGGCAGTACTTGACTCTCTGATTCCCGAGTAACATTTGTGAACTGGAGGAGTCCTTCAACCTTGTCTTCCAAGCACAACTCCTTAGGTCTCTGCACTCACCACCTGTCCTGGTAAGCTCAACTCATCCTGAAATCTTAAAGCTAACATGAGGCACCTCCATTCTTTGGCCTTTGCCTGCCTCTCTCAGTACTAAAGAGGACACAGCATGGAGATGCCCAAACTGGCAACCCAGGAGACTCACTAGCACACACTTCATCTGCACTTGTCCAAGTCAAATTTCTCTAATTTGTCCTCTGGAGTTTGGTCTGACAGTAGATCGGTCAAATGCTTCAAAGCCACCTCGGGGCATTGGTTAAGTCTCCCAGGAATAGCATGGGGGCCCTTGGTGTTCCACCATTTCTCACACCTTCCCAAAAGAAGTTACGCTCGATGTCCTTCAGGTGAGGCAAACAAACCAATTAACTGCTTTTGAAAATCCTGCCTCGGTCTGTTATGTTGAGATCCTCTTGATAACAGCACTGCCTGGAGTGAGCAAAGAGCTTTCCTTGTTTTCCTTAATGTGGATTCAAGCAAACTTCTGCTGACCTCTTCCTTTTGGCCATCGGATTTCAATGGGAAATGGACTGCACAGGGACCTTTGACCTCAGGCCTTGTATATATTCCCTAATATTCTTTTATCTCCACTAAAAGACGTTTACTAATATTTTAAGCTAATGTTTCTCTTCAGAGGGTCACACACAGTTCAGCATGCATCTTGCATCCAAAGATTTCTCCAGGTCTTGAGCATTAAGTTTTTCCAAACAGGTCAGGTATTTACTTGCTTTTGCTGAAGGCAGCAAGCGGAGCCCTTCTAGCTGACATCTAAAATAACGAAAGGAAAACCATATGTAAACCATACTTTCTGGAAATAAACCTACCCCTCTACATTTACAGGGTCAGGTGAGTACAAGTGACCCCATATGTCCCCAAGTGACTGCCCAGGTTCCTGCAAGGCAGGAGAGAACGGGTCACGCAGATGTAGTTACAGGAGTTGAAATGGGGCTGCAGGGGAGACGAGGAAACGCTGCCAGATTTAGAGCAACAGGTGGTTCCTCTGCGGCACTCGCGATGGACAAGCAGAGATGGGCACTGAGAGCAACCTCTGCCTAGGAACCCGCACAGCACAGCATGGAGAAGTGTCTGCAGGGATGGGATACCATGGAAATAAACAGAGGAACTGGCACCTGCAGCATCAGCCCATTCCTAGGATTTGTCCCTCAAGGAGCCTTGAAGAAACCTGACCCTGCAATAAGGGCTGTACCTTGAGACTTTGGAAACACGGGGTTTAGGCACCTGCTGTCCCCGGCTGCATGTGACTATCAACAAACCACTTGGCCATGATGTGCAGATCCCAGTGAGTGCTTAGATGCCTTCACAGACATGGGCGTTGGTGTCTCAGTTCTCCTGTTTCCTTTCCATGCCACAGAGAAAATAACTCTTCCCCATCTCGCACATTGGAGAAGACAAACACATTCTGCTGTGCCAAATGCTATTTGAAATGAGGTTCTTATTTTAGGAGACCACTCGACTCAGAAGAAATAACCCACTCCCGTGCTTCCAGCTCAGCATGGGCACACTGTGTGATCCTGTAGGTTTCTGCATGGCAGAGGACAGGCCACACAGAGGCAAAAATCCAAGCAGAGCACTACAATACAGAGAAGATTATCAAGCCCTAGGCAGCTATCAGAGTGAACTCATAATAGGTCAAGAAGAAAGTAGCACAAGGTTTGAAACACAGTCTCTGTGGAAGCTCAGAAAGACTTCCCATAGATATTTCAGTGTCTCACATGGACACTGAGCTTGGTTCTTCACCATTTTACTCCTTATGTTGGCACTGGCACATAAAGAACACGGAAATACCATCCAGCTTTAAGTCATAGTTTACCTCCAATTCATGCTTTTGAGTCTGTCGAAGAGAAGGAAGAGCTGTATTTTTACATACTAAGCTTACAGGATTACACTGCTGCTACGTGGCTGGATCTTTCAGAAGTTAAAGCCAGATGCAGCCAGACCCTTCTTGGTCCCACTGACCTTTTCTCATTGATGACTAACACCAGGCTTGCCTGTATGAGCAGAGAGCAAACAAGTCCAGAGTGGCAGTTCCTTGGCAGGGACTTAGTTTACCTTTCAGTGCCACATTTAATAACACTGGATGGCACTTATCGGAATAGATTTTCCAGCAAGTGGCATGCCAAAGCCCTGATGAAATTAGGCCTTCTGTCTGATGTCAATCACCTACCCTTTGCCAGTTCAAAAGTGTTATCCATACTGGAAAAGCAAGACCTCAGCCCAGAAGCAACACAGCTAAACCTTGCCTAGCAATGCACAGTAGTAAAATGAGTAGTAAAAATGAGGTCATTGGTGCATGGCTTTCAATTTGTTCTTCTACACTTTGTGTTAAACAGCAGACTCACCACACCACTGGATGTGCTTCCATGTGTCTTCCTCTCTAGTTTATGTAGAATCTTTCATGGACACTGGAGCCAGAATATGTGCATAGCCATGGGTGTCTACTGAGGTGGTACAACAATGTGGAAGTATATCCACCACCTTATTTTGCAGACATTCCATAGTCTTTACAATAGATTGACTCAAACAGCTGACTACAAACATGTAAAGATTTTAGGGTGTGGGCAAAGCTAATCCTCAGCTCACGGCTCAAGCCCATCCTTGATAAATATGCAAAAATAGACATTGTTCTCACCCTAGATTAGGTTATAGTTTTGGTTCTTCTTGTTCCCTGGTGTCAATAGGAAGTATGTTCTCTGGCATCTGCATTAGGCTCATTTGCACCAGTCCCCGATGGCTGCAGAGCTGCAAGTTCTGCTTGCGGGTGGCGACTTTGCCTTCTGGTCTTTTGTTTTCAAAATGCAGCTGCAGAGGAGGGGAACATGGCATCATTACTGCTATGAAAGGTCTTTTCATCCTCTGTGGTTTCCGGGTTAGAGCTGTGTTGGCTGAGGATTCCTCCCCCAGGGTGGAGGAGTAATGGAAACGCAGCCTAAAACAGGATCAGGAGGAAGATGTGAAAATGAGCACAAACGTACAGTGTATGAGTCAGTGCCACAAGGAATCTCTATCCCATGAAGTCAAGATCACACCTCCTCTTGGTACCGCAGAGCTGTTCCCACACAAGGAGAAGGCATCGTGTGGCATTCAGCATCTTTAAAAGGACTTATGTCCTGATTGAAAGTTTAATTGTGAGAAAATGTTTTCAGGTCAGACGAGATTGCAGCTTCAGAGAAGGGTAGGAAAAGCAAAGATGACATGCTACATTCATTATCTGCTGTAAAATAATATGGACTGGATGCTGAGGCCAAATCTTCTGTGTGCACAAATCAACAAAGCCTCACTGATGCTAAACTGATGCTGAACTGATTAACTCCAGCTGATGAGCTGGCCTTTGTCAACAAAACCAGCCCTTGTACCGTGAGGAGAATGTCATGGGGTATTACGTTTTCAAATCTTCATTAACAACCTCACCTCAGACTCTTCAGTGGAATTAAGCTTTAGCACAAGGAGTGGGCAACACAGGCTGGAAAATATCCAAAACAACAGCTTCACTGTCCAAGTGTCTCCAGAATCCCAGGCACTAAAGAGGCAGCCTTGGGCTGCCAGTGGCTGGAGCTCAGAACTCACCCCACAGGTTCTCCAAGGCAGACACCAAGTCCATCAGAGTGGGAGGAATTTGTCCCGCAAGGAAAGAGTGGGGACACAACAGAGAAAGACCTTCTCCTCTCAGGTAAGGATAAATAGAGCAAAGCAGAGTCAAGCCCAAAGACCGGGGCCTGGTTTGAGTGCAGGCATAATTAGGAGATCATCAGTGAAGTTGAGACAGCCATGAGGCAGACTAGAGAAGCTGCAGTCTGCCCTGAATCAAAGGTCCAGGGGACTGGCATAGTCTAGGTCAAGGAGGAATATAAAAAGAGATGGCTTGATTGCTGTTTATGTCTTGAGGACCAGACTCGTATCTGAAGCAGAAGGGGAATGTAAAGGAGAAGGATGGAACATAGTCCCAGAGACTGCTGGTGGGACTGCATAAACCTGATCATGGGGCTCCAGCTCCTCTTGGTGAAGTTTATGAAGCCCTGCCCCTCCCAAGGAGATAGTTACAGTCAGGGAGCAGAGCTGATAGCCCAGGTAGAGCCTCATGGTCCATCCAGTTAGAAGTCAGAGCACATATCATGCTTGACACCAGCGCAGTGGTTCCCTGGAAGGACCCCACCAAGAGCTGAAGAGCATCAGCATGCCACAGCCCCTGCTCACCTGTCAGGTGGTGGAGAGAGCAATGCACCAGCCATGCAGCCAGCGCAGTGCTGGGCCTGCCCGCAGGCTGCCGCACGGCCCAAGGAAGCATTTCACATTCTTCTGCTGTGAGTGTGGCTCCTCCAGCCGCACCCAGCTGCCTGCCACGTCCACCCCAGGTGTTGCAGTGCCAGCCCTCAGTAACTCTCTTGGGGAATGCAGGAAGAGCTTTTCCAGGAGAGAAGGTGCTCACAGAGGTGGTGGACTGGAAGTGTTACTCCCCGACACCGGAGTGGGCAGATGGCTTTGGGCACAACCACCTCCGAGAAAGGTGAGGAGGTCACAGTTCTCCCTGAGTGCTCGAGCACCTTGCCAGCCTGGGAAACAGCCCAGGAACCCAGGACAGGGGAGACCCAGGAATTGGACCAGGAGGGCAGCCTGGGCCATAACCTGTGCCTTTGGCACCCATTTCCCATATGGCTCCTCAGGGGTGTTCATGCAGACGTGCACCTGCGCAGGCAGAGGGACACCTCTGTCACCCCCTGGATGAGCAGGACATGGCCAAAGTCAGGGCCTGAGCCATAATGAGTGCACAGCTTCTGTTTTGGGGGAGCTGTGACGTGGTCCACTGTAATTTCTTGAGATAGCTGGTCTCTGCTGACTTTAGTTTGCAAGCACAATGACTTCTTTCCTAAGTGCTGGACTGACAAACACCGCTGGCATCCGAGGTTCAGGATGTTCCCAAATAAAAGTTGTGTTTCCAAGGACAAATGCACATCTTCCTCTCTTCCATGAATTTGCACGGCTGGAACCGGGTGAACTGCTGACAAGGCATGAGGAGGAGCAGGACGCAGGTCATTCTCCGGTATCCATCCTGGCTTATTTGAAAGCAGACCTTGTTTCAAATACAAAGTGCTGAGTAGAAGATGCCATTTGTCACTCTCTGGAGCAGATTTTCACTGTAGAGGCCCACTCCCATTTCCAATAAGCCACCTCATAACATGCAGGCGATTTATGCAATTTTTCAATTGTAAATTATGTTTGCATCTACTCTATGGCCTCTTTACATTGCTAAAGTGTAGTAATGTGACTGTGGGGTGAATGATCATGGCAACTTGTCTACAAGGAGAAATAAATCAGAATAGCTGTGTGCATGAAGAAATCTTTTTCATCTTGGAAAAATATTCTGTCTGGTTTCCTCGTGTGAAAAAACCATCATTCACATCGGAGATTTGATCTGCAGGCGTTGTTTCCCTTGACCTGAACACTGCAGATATGTGCTGATTCTTCCTCTGAAATGGGGTCAGGAATTATGAATCTCTTCTGTAACTCCCATTATTTTTATTCACAGTATTCATTTAAAAATCCCAAGCAGAGAGTAGAAAGCTTCCATCCGAATTTGTTCAAATTGTGAATGAGGACAAATTTGTCATGTTTGCTTTTTTGGTTTGCTTTTCCAGTATCCGGAGAATATAGCTCTTCCTATTATAAGCTTTTTTTCAAGGGTGATTATACTTACAGTCAAAAATGAGCATTGTGAAATCAACTGTTAAATTTAGATCTTCAGGCTGTTTTCATCAGAACAAAAACATGGGGTTTTGTAGCTGTCAGCTTCCCTAAGACTGATTCATACAGAAAGATGAGATCCTGAGCTCAGTTACCTTAAGGTGGTTACCAGTGATACCAGAGCCACAGGCACGAAATTAAGGTCCCTTTGGACCTTAGGACGAGGGATCTTTTGAGTGTTTCAGGCAATGACCAGATCAGGAGAGGTAATTGGTAGAGCGCCATTTCAGCGGTTTCTCACTGCTAGCTTCCTGCTGAAACTTTTGAAAGAGGAAAACAACTTTTCTGGTTTCTCATTTTTCTTTCTATTTTAGGATATTACTTTGGCTACAGCTGGGGCTTTCTAGCTTTGAGAGCCAAATTCTACCATTAGATCTGCAGGGCGTTTTATCTGGGTGGGGAAGAAGAAAGTTGGCTGGAACAAGTGATGGAGAAGCAGCAGGATTCTTCTGTGCCCCAAGTACTGGTCTCAGTGCATCCATGCTGCTTGTGTGCTCAGGATAACATTGTATTTTATTCAAGAGGGGGGCAGTTCCAGTACTATCTGCACTGCTAAAACATATGCCGTCATTGCTCGTACCGGGAGCTAAATTCTCCCCTATACTGTCTGATGCTTTTTGAGGCCAGATTGCTTAATATGCTAAATTACAGCCAATTGCCTTATTATTATGGATAAAGTATTTTCATCCAATGTGCCATGGAGATGATACATAACACGCTGCCTCTGAAATTCACTACAGTGTTTTCTGAGAAGATCCGTCCATCTGGTTCACTGGTAAAAGCAATGTCTTTTATGGCTTCCCAGCAGAGGAAATCAACCAGTTGCCGGATGAGCTCCTGCCTTCACAGCTGCACTTTAGTCTTGGACTTTAGTCCAAGAACTAAATTCTGGTCTAAAACTCTGGTATTGGCCAACTTGAGTTTTCATCCTCCTCTATTAGTACAGCAACCCAGATCAATGATCTGACTGACCCTGTGCCAGTTAATTGCAGGAATTGTGTTGCACCACTTAAAGCTTTCATGTACAGGCTCATTTTTATGTTGTTTTGAATGTCCTTTACATCAGGTTAGTTTGTCCCAGCCCTGACCCTGTACATCATCTCTGCTGCTTTTTCTAGGGGAAAAAACACAACAGCTTGCTACCAGACTGACAAGCTGATAGCTTGTACAGGATAAAATAAATTAAAACCATGCATGTTGTTGGTCAGAAAATTAGGTTTACATGTGAAGAGGCGTAACTACAGTGCTGACTTTTTTGTATCCCTGTTAAGCATTAGTGTGATTAATGCATTTCATGCTGCCAACTGTATGGGCCATTTCACTGGTAAAGACCAAACCCCAAGGAAGCACTGAAGTCCATCCTCTGGCAGAAGGAGAGAGTTACGAGAGTGCTGGTGCACCACAGACCTTCTGTGGCTAAGAAGGACAGCCCTGCCTCCTGGAGCATAGAGGTACTATCACCACAGCAGCAAATTCTTAATGTTTCTAAACTCAGAGTTTCCCTGGAAAGCAGACACTTTGTGAAAAATGTCATAAAGTTGAATTTAACCTTTTCCTGCTGGAAATATTGCAGCCAGACCTTTTGCCTGCTGAGAGAGGATGCCATTTTTCCTTTTTCCTTTCTTTTGTTAATGATAGAAATATTTAGGCATGTTTTATGGATAGTCAGGAGGCAACCGGGCTACAGCTGGGGAAAGAGATGGAGGCAGAATTTGGGAGGTGATGTCCTCTTCTGCCCTTTGTGTTATCCATGCCTGGGGAGCAGGGGGATATTTTTGGAATATTCCTTTAAATAGCAGTGAGGGTCTATCAGGTTTCATTTCATCTGTTGGTTCTGGTCTCCGGTGCCAATCAAGTTGTAAATTATAAAACAGAGTCCTATGTGGCAAGGAGCAAAGGAAGAGACAATGCCCTCCTTTGCAGCTGGGGCATAGTGGTGGCAGTCTATGTTTTCCCCCCTAAGCCCATGTTACTGCAATTACTGTCTGCCTCAGACTTATTTATTTGAAGCCTATTATGTCAGCTTAGTCAGATCAGTGCAGTAATGCTCTGCTCTGTACTTCAGCCCCTGGCAGGAGAGAAAATTCCCTCTTTCTAGAGGGAACTGTGTTTTTTATGACAGTGTGCGAAAGTGCACAAATTCATGGCGTAGCTGACATCGCCTAAATCCTCCAGTCTTTACCCAAGGCCCCTGCAAGAAGATCAATCCAGACCCCATGCACCCCAGTGAAGAAGGATCAACAGGGCACATGACTGATCCCCCCCACTCCCCTCCTCTCTGGGAATAGCATCCATCTGTGCTTTGCATTTTGTCCCTTCTTTACAGCCTACAGATCTTTCAGCCATTTTGTTTTCACACAAAGTTCTGCTGCTGAAACAGCAGGGAAGATGGCCCAGAGATGCACCGAGCATCACTGTTTATATCCAGATAAGGCTGGGTATTGGGATGGGGAATGGCTTTGAAGATCCATCAAGATAAGGGAGTTGAATGGTATCCCCAGTTGACTTTTCCTGAAAAATACATTTGGATGTAATCTAGCACAAATCCCAGCACTGGGGAAGGGTGAAAAAGGGATCAACTGTTCTCATGGTATCAGCCATTCCCATAAGCTCTCAGCTGCAGTGAAACCACACCAAAAGATAAGGTGGCTTCTGACTGTAGTGACACGGATGCTTTGGGGCTGATCTTGGATCTGAAGTTTTAAGTTGAATTTACCTTCTCTTCCTTCCTTCAACTTAAATGTTCTATTCAAAAGACAGCAGGAAGGCTTGTTCCAAAAACATTGTGAAATTAGTTTTATGGGAAAAGTAATAAATTTACATTCTGGTTTGCAGGGTTGTATATTGTCTACTCTGCTACAATGATCTAATTTAGCTGGAGGAGTTAGACTCCAATATGATGACAAAGGCACAAAGGCAGTTTCTGTGCAGGCTAAACAATAACAGCTTTGGAGAGGGCAAGCTGCAGGGCTGGGGACAGGAGGAAAAGACCAGATTCAGGCAGTTGAAGGCAGGTAGCTGTCTTAGGATGTATCTCTGCATTTCAAATAGCTGAGACCTAAAAATTCTGCTATTTATCCAGCTGTCACCTCTTCGAGGTTTCCTAACTCTCCTACACTACGCACACAGCCATAGACGATGTGTACTTTCCACAGACACATGATGGGGGTCTCCATTAGGCCCCATGTGTCATTACCCTCCCACAGCAGAGCTAACGTCCTCCCATAGTGAAGATAGATACATGGAGAGGTACAACAGATCCCCTTCCAAAAAACCTTTCTGGGCTTTTTCTTCATTAAGTTATCCTTAATCGTATTGTCTGGAATTAATTTTGCTGCAGTACTTGTTGGATGTTCAACAGAAAGATGAACACTATAAGCTCTTACACGAGTTTCATGCTCAATGGAATAGCTGATCTCCAAACTTGGACCTAGAAGCATTTTCCTTCCGTGTGCTCCAGCTGGTGTATTCACAGTGGTCATACTTTAAAAGTCAGCATACTCTGCACAGTCCTCAACACCCTCCGATAAATAGCACAATATCTGCTGGGAAATGTTTTTTCTTGGCCACCAGCTCTGACTCCAGACAACAGGGCCGGAGGAAGAGGACTACTGCTCCACTGTACCCATCAGCAAAAAGCCTCATTGGAACCACCACAGTGTTTCAGGCCAGAGTATTCCTCAGGGACACAGGCTGCAAATTTAAGAACAAAACCTGCCCCACTAATATCTGTGGGAAAGTTGCCAAGAGCAGCTGCAGAGGCCAAATGAGCTGTTCTGGCAGCAGCAGAGGAGACTATTTTGCACTCTCAGACTGATACAGCTACCGTGTCCCACCTAGCCTGGGCAAACCCCTGGTGAGTTAGAATAGAACCTTAAAATTAAACACAGACTGAGGAGGACTCACTATGTGTTGATGCAATACAGGTGGGAAATCACATTGAAAGAAAACAACTCCTGCTCCCGAGGACCTGCAACCTAAAGAACAGGCTGGGAGGGACTTAGCTGACAGACTGGTTCTTGAGGTTAGTGGCTGAAATTTAACAATTTCCTGCCTGTGAACTGAACTACAGTAACTGTCCTGGAGCACACTCCTGACTCCAGCAAAAAACAAGGTAATATGACCTGGTTAAATGAGTGAGGAAGCAGACTGCATCACCCCGCATCTGGTACTGGCGAAGAGCACAGAGCCAAGGCCTTCCTGCAGCCCTCCTCACACACAAGAACTTGTTAAACCCAGGCGATCGTGCATCTTGGCTGCCAAAAAACAGAAGAAAGGTCCTGCCCTGGGCCAGGTGATACATTTTGGATCAGAAGAACAACATTTTCTCCTGAACTGGCCAGCAATTGTAACGTGGCAGCTCACATATCTCACCATGAGCCAAGGAAGGATGACAGGTATCTTTTTTACCTTTAGGATTGATTTGCGGTGGCTGGGTAGAGCACCTAACTACTTCTGCAGAGCTCAGAGGCTCTTAATGCGCACCAGTTCTTGCCAATAAAAAACCCAAAATCGATGTTCCAGCCATGCAGGTGGCCTGCTTGGGCTTCTTCTGAATTATGAGCCCGCTGATCTCAGTTTTTCAGAGTCATGCAGCCCTGTATCCAGATTTTACTATGGCAGGGTTTAATTATTTTTTCCATCGACCCCAAACACCTGAACCCTTGCCAACATACAAATGGGCCTTTTTGTGACTTTGAGGGATTGTCATGGCTTGTACCTCAACCTTTGGGAAAGGAACCTGTGACACTCTCCAAAAAATGCTTCCCACCATCAGCCAAGCATTGAGACGAGCAACTCAGCACAAGGCTGTGTAATTGTAGTATTAGCCCCAATTAACAAACAAGACTTGTTTTTTGAACAAGGTGGAAGACCCTCAAAGCAGCAGGTAACTTTATTTCCTGCAATTTTCATTATATTTTAAAATCTAAAAATGAAGCCACTAGATGTATATTTATAAAGACAGATCTGGTATTACTTAGATCTTCCTGCTTTTTACAAGGAGAATACTGCCTCTTTCCCAGCTAGAACTTGGAAAAGAGATAACTACAGCCAAAGAAATACAGACTTAAACTCTGAATGCGTTCCTCCTCTGGCAGTTATGAGTTGTGCCCTTTCCTTGCAACTGCCAGCTCTGGGCTGATAAAAAACGCCTTGGAGAGTATCGCTCCTGGACTGTCACTGGGCTGCCCCCTCCTTTCCAGCATCTTCTAGGAGCTGGGCTCCCATTGCCTGCAGAAAGACTAAAGGATCCTGAAGATATAGTAGCCACTCATCATCATTTGAGCACAGTGTGTGCTGAAAATCCCCTCCTTATAATAACAGTGATGCTGCTGTAACTCCTTGGCACTTTCTCTGCAAATCCACTTGCTTCCTGGAAAAATCAGGCACGCTTTAGCCCATGCCTGGCCAAGAAAGTCCAGATGCTTTATTGCTTCGTTCCCTTGCTGTGTTCAGTTTGTTAATGCTTTCATGTGAAAAAAGTGTGACACATGGGAACCCTAAGTCGATACGCTATTTATTTCTTCTGTAAAGTCACTTCTTGGTGCGAGAGTAAAAGGTTACAACCAGTGAATGGCTGCTGACTCCAGGGGTTACTCCTACAAAGCAAACCAACACTGATTTTTATTTCTGTTTATCTGAAGCTTGCAGAACACTACACACCATGTAAACATCACAAGGTAGCAAGGGGGAAGTTGAAAGCAAGGACTGACCACAGTGATTATGACTGCACACAGCACAGGGAAGCACAAAAAAGCAGATTGAAAACTGTGACTGCTGAGCCACAAAGTCTTTGCCACTCCTGGAACAATACCAAGCCTGAGGGAGATGAAGCTGAAGCCCCTACGATAAGTCTCCTTTTTACCCACTGGAAGGGAAAAGCTCAGATGTGCAGTGGTCTTCAGCAGGAGGTCTGATCAGAAAATGCTCCTCTTTCGTGCAACTGTTCATAAAAAAAAAAAAAAAAAAAGAGTTATAAAAACATCTAACTTGTGCATATTTAGATTAAGAANTCCAGCACCTCAATATCTCTCTTGTGCTGAGATGCCCAGAACTGGACACAAGACTCAAGGTGTGGCCTCACCACTGCTGAGTACAGGGGGACAATCACCTCCCTACTTCTGCTGGTCACACTATTTCTTATACAAGCCATGATGCTGTTGGCCTTCTTGGCCACCTGGGCACACTGCTGGCTCATATTCAGCCGCTTGCTGACCAGTACCCCAGGTCTTTTTCTGCCAGGCAGCTTTTCCCAAGCCAGTAGCACTGCATGGGTGTGGGGTTGTTGTGGCCCAAGTGTAGGACCTGGCACTTGGCCTTGTTGAAGCTCATGACATTAAGGTTCCCTGTGGGCAGGGCAAGGGAAATGAGCCAACCTGATCTGATGCCTCCTACCTGCTCCTCTAAAAGCTCCTGGGCATGGGAGGTGGCCCACTTAGCTCTCCACTGAGCTATGCCCTTCTCAGCACTTCCTAGGAGTGAAGGGAAGAATTTGTCACCTATTCCAGGACATCTAAATCACTGCAGTCTTGGTTCTCAAAATTATGAGTAGCTGTTCCATAACAAAAAGGCCTGGTACATTGGCGTCTTTCCCCGAGACTACCAGTGCCAAGTACTCAAGGACCACAATGTAGCCTTAAAAAACACAGTATTCCTTTTGATTGTCTTCTTAATCAAAGCACAGGGTATTTTGCACTTTTTGAGCCATGGAAGCATGCTGTCTGGGCTGCAAATGTGTATTCTGGGCTTAAATTGAAAGCTGAGCTTCTCACCCCAAAACTATGCTCCTGATATTGGTGCTGTCAAAAGAAAGATAGCTATCTCAAGACTTATGATAAAAATCAGAAAGCCAGTGACTGCCCTTCCAGCAAAGCATTCTTTGTGGCTATGAGTAGCCAGCTGAATCTCAGCTATGTGGTTTCAGAGACAAATTAGTACCTCCAGCTGCACGACAGCAAGCTTTATCTATCTTAACTCAAGAAGGCAGCTCCACCAGTGTCCCTGCTCATCAGCACCCACCCTGACCTGATGCACAGCCCAAAAGAGGACAGTGGTACATGCACAGCATCCATCAGATGCTCAAGAAACAGAAAACAAAGCTGAAAGAGTGGTGGTGCTTATAGTCATAGATGTGAGGGATAGAGAATAGATGGCATTGTGTACAAAATGGCAAAAAGACCAGTAATTACAATACTTCTTTCCTGGTCTGACTTCAAGCACAGAGGCCAAGTGGCCCTGTTCAATTAAAGATGTATTTGGGAGAGGTCCCACACGAAGCCACAGCGCTATTCCTGGCCACGCTCTGGGTGAGCTACGCTGGCAAGGAACGCGTGCTTCAGGAATGCAGCTGGACAGGCTGTGTTTAGGAAAAGTTGTGTATCCTACCAACAGGGAGGAGGATCGGAACTCTCTAATAACCACGCTCCTCCCTCCACGGGGGTTTTTACACAGCAAATCACCCCGCTGCCCTTTGCAGCCTGCTCCTGGGGCTGAGCCAGGTGCTGGCCACCCACGAGACCAAACCACCCCACAGCAGCTTCATACAGTCCTCCCCATCAGGCAGGGAGGCTCCCTGCATCCCGCTGACACTGACAGAGTGGTGTTGAGGTAAGCAAAATGTAGAGCAACCCAGGCTGGAGCTTGCCACAGACATGGAGGCGAGCATCCCGAGAAACTCCCACGGACTCTTCATTGAGACCAAGCAGTTGAAGCTCTGGCTTTCATGGAAAGCATCTGCTGTTGCAGGAGAGGGCTTTCTTGCAAATGTAAAAATAAGCTGTTCTGTAAAACAGGTAGCTCTGGGTTGGAAACATGCAAAGGACAAGAGGCTCGGCTAAAGAGCACCTTCAAATCCAACCAGGAACAACTTCCCAGGCATTTGCATAAGGGCCAGTGAGAAAAACAACTCCTTCCAAAGCCCGTGAGAGAGGGTAGATGTGTTGTGTGGTCCAACAGCAAGGGGTTACCTTCAGATTTTCTCCCCCACGGTGTTGAAGGGAGGCCTGAAGCAGGCAGGGCTGTCACCCCTGGCACCTTCCCAGACCTTGCCTGGGGCCACCTCTCACCTTTGGAATCTGCCCTGCCTGGGGATGGCTCTTCATGCAATGGAAACAGCTGCTTTCTTGCAGGCTGCTGGGGAGACAGAAGGACAGAAATTTCACACTCCATTCCCTCCATCTGTGTTCCTACCTTCCCTTCCAGGGACATTTGTCCTCTGCAACAGACTCTGCCCTTGGACTGCACCATCCTTCCACCTCTGAAGGCTCCAAATCCCTTTACAGACAGGAAAATTAAATGCAAGGGAGTACCCAGCGTCAAACACCTCCCTGTAACAGGCATCCAGAGAAGAAGAGTAGTGGGCAAAAGAGAGAATCTGGGTGCCCTGAGCCTGCAGGCAACCACCCTGCTTGTTGCACAGGGTGCCACAAAAGCCACAGAAAGCACCGCAGCACTGATAAAGAACTTCAGACCCATCATAAGAGCCACAGCCATGATATGCCACAAGGAGGATGAGATGAAAGGCATGGCCACTATGTGATGTCTCTGAGGTAATTACAGGAGCTCACTGCTTATACTAGGAGGCCAGCCATGACCTGCACTACAAAGCCAGGCCAAGCCAATCCCACTGCTGACGTTATCTTTGCAGGTGTGATACCCTCAGAGCTCAGTGGCTTTCAGCGCCTTTTGCTTTCCCCATCACTGGTGGTGCAGCACACAACCTGCCGTGGAGCTTGGGAAGGCCCTGGAGCTGATCCAGCTCTTGGCTTGGTGCGCTGCTGTCCCACAGAGAAACCTGCATCCTGCAGGACTGTCACCGCAGCCAGATCAGGCACCACTGGCCACTTGCCCACCATGCTCTGAACTCCTGCTCCTCTTTGTGGAACTGAACGTCAAGTACTAACAACTCCTGGCTGCAAAATCCTGGGCTTTACCCAGCAGACAGGAGACACCCTTTGACATGGAAAATATATATTTTCTATTAAATCAAATCCCCAAGCCTGCTGTCAGCTACATCAGGCACAACTCACTAAAAGCAGTCCCAGATACACTTCCAATTTGAGAAGACATGAGTCCCCAGGGCTGTTCCTCTTTTCAGTCAGTTTGCTGGCATCAATTTGCTGCCAGCCTCTTTCCTCCTTTAGAGCTACCTATGGCACAGGGTGGAGGGAGGCCAGGCTGGCGCATCGCGTGTGATGTACGTGGAAGTTGGCTCACAGACAACACCCCGCTGTTTGTGCACAGGGAACTGCCAGTACTGCTGCGGCTTTCTCCTCTCCATTATCTGCCCTAACCACATCACCCTGAGTTTAGGGTACATTCCTGTTAACCGAGGTAAAGCCACAGCATCATTTTGCTTTTCCCAAATATTTCCTCTTTTCACACCAAACCCACTTGCAGGTATTTGCCCAAGAAATTATATTGTTCCTTTCCCTCCACTTCTGAAGGAGCTGCTACTCTGTACTGCTCCAGTTTCAGTGTGCAGTGGACTTCTCCCCGGGGAGATCAAGTAACTCACTCAAGGTCAAGCAGCAGCTGGCGAGACCAAATCCACTCTTGGGGCCAGTCTCCTGGCTTGCGTCCCCACTAGTGATTTATATACAAACGTCCCTTTCACCCCAACATCAGCAGCCAAGACCCTATCTAGACAGTTAAAATCTTAGCCTTGGGCTTTCAAAGGCAACAAAGAAAAAGCTTGGCATCCTGATCCTGCCAGGAGATGCTTCCCTTGGCCTTTCAGCATTCTTAATGGGTGGTCTCGTACTGCCAAACACCACGAGGAGTCGTCAGACGATGCACCTCGCAACTCCCCGGCCACATCCAGCACTAGAACCTGCTTCCAAAGGTGAGTCATGGCCCAGCACCTCCCCACGGGCTGTGTGACTTGCTGCCAGAGGAGAGGCTGGCTCCTGCACCTCCTTGGATGCCAGCTACCTCCTTGATGAGTACATAAGGTCTAATGGTCACGAGCCAGACAAGCAGGAACTGCCATGATTTCATCGCAGCCATGACCTGATTCATCCTTCATCACATCATTTACTCTGTCTCTCTGTAGAGCAAGAGTCATGAGACTTGCCTGCATGGTATGAGGATTGATTCCCACCAGCTAATGCTTTGAAGATGAGAAGAACAGTGTACATCACCGGGTGCTGCTGTTATTGCTGTTAGACCTGTGCTCTGCCCACCTTTGCCCAGGCTCTTGTAGTGCACAGGCAGGAGTCTGTGATGAGAGGCATTTATGTCACCAGCATTTGTGTGACATCCCTCTCCCAGGAGGATCCCAAAGGGATTCACTGTCAGGTGCCTTGAGGGACCCACATCCACCAGATAGTCACCAGGATACAGCCAGGCAGGGACAGGAGGGTCCCCTGCCATGCCTGGGGCCAAAGGGAGGACGATTACAGGGTAGAGCTACTGAATTTTCTGAAAGATAAGGCTCCACAGGACACCTGTGAGCATCCAAACAGCAGAAATAGAGAGTCCCAAGGGAAAACCAGGTCCTCTAAAGCATCCCTGTAACGCACATGTAATGTGTGAGCTAAGCTTATTTCTGGCATTTGCTCTTGCTCAGTGAATTGCTGCTTTCAGGGAGCAGAGGTGTAGGAAAATAAAGCTTGGGTCACACCAGGACTGAAATTAGATGCTTGAAGTTAGATGCCCTTTATCATCACTGTGAGGTTTTGCCAGATGGCAAAGCAGCATGAGTCACACCAGCACACCAACTCAGGCACTGGCATGACCAGCCAGGGATGATGGGGACATGGAGGCCACTAGGGCCTCCCTAAGGAAATATCCAGCTGGATCATTTTTTGGGTAAGAGGGACATCTTTACTTTTGAGGTTTGGGAGCACAGGCTGCCACAGCCAAACATGGAATCCACAGTTCTCCCCTTTGGATGGTGGGAGCATGTCTGGGATGGCCTGAGCCTGTGGCATGGGCAGGACCCTGTAAGATGTGCCAAAGAGGGCGCTTTGCCCAGAATTTCCTCTGAAAGAAGGTTCCTGGCCTTGTCTCCATGTGGGTTATACATCCTTTAATGCAGACATCGATGATACAGTGACCACATTGATAATTCTCCCAAGGTCCACGCACCTGTGGGAACCCGAGTGAATAATGACCTAAATCCAAGCACCCAGTGCCTCTCAGTAAGCCAAGGCTGCCAGCTTTTGTTACACAGTGCCCAGAGCAGAGCACTTCACCCACAGCTTCTGTGCCCATTTTCACTGCCAGAGCTGACTTCCACTGTTAGCTTTGCCCTAGGGATCTATTATTCATGCTGACCATGACTCTTCACAGGTTAAAGTTGAGAGACAGCTGGAATAATGTCCTCACACCCCCTGTGCAGAGCAGATGCACCACTGCCCCAGGACCATGCCTATCCTGTGGCTGCTTGGCAAGGTCACCCTGTACCCACCTCCACCCAAAAATTCACTTTTTCCTTCAAAACTGCACTGCAGCAGAATCTCCCTGGCTCCCACCAGCTGTGGGCAATGGCAGAGACACCCTGCCCCAAGATAAAACTCATTCCTTGGTGTAGGGAGCCCAGCCTTAGAGGGGGTTAAGGCTGGGAAGGTGGGGTTGTAAGCAGGAGCACCAGGAGCTGGCTGTGTACAATGGGTTCCTGTGGAGCAGGCAATGCCAGCTGTGATGGACATGGTGCATCGAGGCTCCTACAAGAGCCACCAGACCGACATAAGGAGGTGGAAATTCTCCTTTCGCAGCTAAATACGCCGCTTGCCTCTGCTGCCAATGCCTAGATTGGTTAACATGGAGCCACCATCAGTTACAGGTACAAACAAAACCAATGCATCCCCTGGGCTCCTTTGCAAATCTCTGCACCTTACCGAGCATGAGTTTGTCCCTGTTTCATTAACCCCTGCAAACCAACAGCCCGCCAAGGACCGAAGGCAGAGCTTGAGTGTCTGTGGTACCTGTTAAGTAAAGGCTTAAGTAAAGACAAGGCTGTGCATGGAGGCTGCTGCCCTGCAACGGCCTGGATTTCCCAGGAGCAGCTCTCAGGAAAGCCACCTGGTTGGTGGGAGTGGAGCAGTTTGGCCACCAACAGATCTATTCTGGTCTCCAGGGAAAGACTCGGTGCTCCAGAGCAGCAGCTCCAATTTCTGTCTGGGATACCGTTTCTAAAATGTCAGTGCCTATGGCGGGTCCAGCCTGGCGAAGCCCAGCTCTGCACCTGCATGGGTGCAGCCAGCTTCACTCTCTTTTATTTTTATTTGCTATGTTTTTTTTCCATCATAAAAATTTTTACCCCAGGTTCGAGCTGTCCTACAGTGCCAGTGGCAGCAGCTCTTCTGCCACACCACATTCAAATCTGAAAAGGTTTTAACACAGCCCCTGCTCAGCCGTATCCACGGCTCTCGCCAGTCGTGGTCTGACACGGTGCTTTCTGTCCCTCAGCAGCCGCCCGCCTGCTGCAGCCACCTGCTTGCAAAGGGTTTGGTGGCACTTGCAGGTTACATCCCAGTTCATGATGGCTTTTAAAAGAGACGAGGGAAATCAACCCCTGCATCTGCCTTCCCTAGCACTCATTTCCCTCCGACTCCCCTCCTGGAGACCAGAACCAACCTGCACTTCAGATCTGCTGAGAGATCCTCATGAAAAGGATGAGGATATTTTCAGTGACATAGATCTGCCCAGCTCAACCCACTTGGCAGGGCAGGACATGGGTGACAAGCAGCTGCAGCCTTTTGAGGACACATGGAGCTCAATGACACTGTTAGGAGGTGGCCTCACCCCAAGCAGCTATGCTGCTGTGAACCTGGTCCCCTCTGGGTTCTCCTGGGAGGGCAGCATCTCCTGCAGTGATGCTGCTGGAAGATGCTGGGTTGTGGAAGGCACAGGGCAAAAGAAACTAACAATGATTTTGCAGCTCAAAGCACTCTTGCAGCTTAAACAATATCCCCCACCACGCAAAAAGCAGCTGGCACTGCCTGTAAGGGGAGGTGGGACTGCTGCCCCGAAGGGGTGGGTGGGACAGGCAGAGGAAGGAGACCTCAGCTCTGGTGTCCTTGTATTTGGATTGTAATTTTTATACGTGATGCAGCTCAGTGACACTCTCAAGCATTGTCTGTCCCCAGGGGCTGCAGGGACTCTCCAGACATAGCAGGGACCCTCCAGATCTGCCAGCTCTTAGCCAGTGGGTTTGCACTCTCCCCTGTGTCACACGCCCCCAGGCGAGCCACTGCAGGGGACAGAGATGGGGTAGCCAGGGCAACCACCACTAGTGTGGAGCTTCCAGCACCAGCAGCTCACAGCCCCACAGCCCTCCTGCCTGCCCTCAGCACCGGCAGCACCACCTCTGCACGCACCGCCTTCCCCGCACATCCTGTGACAGCTTTTGTTAGGGGTTTTGAGGGGTTGTTTTTGAGGCTGACTACGTAACACCATCGCCAGCAAGCGCCAGATGTTGCTGAAGGCCCCAGGGCAGCAGGTAGCACAGCTGGGGACCGGCTGGCAATGTGACCTGGATTAGGGCAGTTTATCCCGCTGGCCCTGCAGCCGCCCACCATCTCTCTTCTCTGGCCTCAGCCCCGAGCCACCCTGTCCCAACAGCCCCCAGTCCCTTCCTGACGGACCAAAGTGGCTCCTGGCCACCTAGGGACACCTCCGATACAGCATCCCCCCCATAACACTGAGGTAGCAATAGGAGAATGAGATCATATTTGCCTATAAAATATTAAAAACCAGCATTATAAGTAAGAAAATGCATATAAAAGCACATGCACCTATAAACCAGACACAAAACATGATATGCATACATCAAACACCACATTGATATGAAATAGGTATGAAACAAATGTAGAAAACACTCTCAATACAATACCTGATGTTCTCTATATAGAACCATGTATAAAAGTTCCGTATGTTTTCACGATATTCTAAATTTATTTGTACGTTCCTATAAATTCTGTATATTTCTATAAATCAAACTTAAGTTTTATGACACATAAATATCTAAACCACATTTATGAGCATAAACAAAACATGCCTGCGTAAATAGATCATTTGTGTCGATAAACTAAGTCTAGAAGTAGGCTATTTAACTGTGCACAAAGCTTTAATTGGAATTCTATAAGTAACGTTCCATAGGTACGACGGGAATATGCAGCAAGGCTTTTATAGGCACCAGGTAAACCGCGGGGGCTACGGGCGCTGCCTGCCGGCGCATGCGCAGATGACAGGCAAACAGCGCTGCCCCGCCCACACGGGGACTGGCCCCTCCCCGATTGCTGGCCCCGCCCCTTGACCCGCCCCCTGACCCGCCCCCTCCCGCCTGCATTGGGCGGGGGCGGTGCCGATAAACACCGCCACGTGCGGCGGGGCGGGGCCAGCTCCGCGCTTCCGGCAACACGCCGCCCAGCCGTCGCATAAATAGCGCGGAGACGCTAGGCTGCCGCAGCTTTGTTACACTGGTGTCGGCTGCTCTGGGTTGCTCTCGGTGTCGCTTCCTCTCTTGCTCCCGGTTTTGGTGCTGACTAGTTCCGTCGGCCGTCCCGGTTCTGGTCCCGCTGCGTGCCGCCGCCATGCCGTTCCTGGGGCAGGACTGGCGCTCCCCCGGGCAGAGCTGGGTGAAGACGGCTGACGGGTGGACTCGCTTCCTCGACGAGAAGAGCGGTGGTTACGTCGGCGACATCAGCAGGTACCGCTGGCGGTGGCCCGGTCCTTTCCCCGCTCCCTGTTCCCGGCGGCGCCGCCAGGGGGCGCCGCGGTGCGGTCATGTACTCCCGGGTTTGGGGGGGTGTTAGTGGTAAGATGCACGGCGGCCGCTCGCCCCCTCTCTTGGCCTGGCCGAGGGGCTGCGGACCTCTGGGGCGGGTCGCCGGGGTCGGAGCGGCGGTGACCTGTGCGGGTCTGCCGGTAATCCTGGGACTCAGCGGCGCTGAGCGGCCGAGGCTGCTGGCGCGGGGAGGGGGGGCTTGACCTCGTTTCCCCGGGGCTCCCTTAGCCCTAGCGGGGTCCCGGCTGCCTGGGCAGGGAGGCCCTCCCTAGGCCGTCGGGGTTGTTCCTAGGGCTCGGAATGGGGTGGGGAAACGTGGAGAAGGTGAAAAGAGTTGCTTCTCTACGATCTGGGCGATCTGAGTGGCTCCTGGGGGTCCTGGAGGGGTGTCTACTCTCCTCCTTCCAGAGCAGCCCTGCCTCGGGTTTCCTGGCTCTTGGGCTGGAGGAGCCTGATGTGTCTGAAGCCATAAACCTTCCCCAAGCCATGAGTAATGTATGTGACGTGCAGCTTGACTAACTCTGCACCGAAACAACAACAAAACCCCCGAGATAGTGCAGGCCCTGGGGAGCGGTGGGGAAGGAAGCCTGTGCGGAGCGTGGGTGAGATGGTCTCTGGCCAGATCGCTCCTGTCAAAACCGAGCTTTTCTTGCAGAGCTGCAGCTTGTTTTCAGCTGCGGGCAGTCGGGTTTGGGTCTGCTGCCATCAGGCTGAGGGGTGGGTCAGGAATGTCCATGATAAAGGCACTTGGAGCCAATGGGGAGTCTCTGAACTGCTGCTGAGATGTTACTGTGCAAGGTTTATGTATCTCTTCCCCCAGTCGTGCAAGCTGTAAATAAAAATCAAGTTTAGAATCCAAAGCATCTGATTTGTAAATAAGTAGAAAAATGCCTGGCTGTTGGCAGTGTGGTTGTGTTGGGAAGGCTGAGTTTGGCATGGCTTTATACATCCCTTTTGCCATTAAAAAGTGAGGGGATGACATACTGACCCTGGACTCGGGTCCTTGCAGTGCCAGGTCCTGATGCCCAACTGTTCAGCCTGTCAAGATTCCTTGGAGAAGCATGTGGAAACCTGGTGGTACGTAAACAGGGGAATAACCTGCCTCCCCTGCTGGAGTTCTTCCATTGCTGTCACAGAGTTTCAGATTACAGAGTCATCCAGGAGGAAGTCAACAGTCAAGGGTGTGCTGTTGACATGTAAGATTTAAAGCAGATCTGTCTTGTGCTCTTGGCCTTGGATTCTGCCACTGCATAGGGTACATGAACCTGGGCTGTTACTGATTTTATGTCAACCCTGGAAAAATGAGTTTGAACATCTCAAAACTGTTTTTTCCTTACTGCTGTACTCAGTTCTTGAGTTTTAGTTCCCCCAGCAGGAAGCTGTGCAGATGAGACATTCTGCTGCCAGTATTAGGTTCTTCTGACCCAGCTCCTGCTGGTAGAAGTTTCCTGAGCTTCTGCTGCTGCAGATACCGTCAACTTGCATTGCTGCTGCTGTTCCCCATCTGCAGTGGAGCCTGCAGAAACAGTGCCTTCCGTTGTAGCCACAGTGCCCCCTTCAAAGTTTGTAGTGAAGCTGGTGTCCTGAGCTTGAGGGAGGCTTTTTTTCCACCTCTGGTGCCAGAGCACCCATCTGATCCTTGCTGGCAGAGGTCTGGGTCCCTCATGGGGCTGAAACTCCGACTTGGTCACCTGACTTGTGTGTACACTGGTGGTGTGGCCCTGCTGACAGACAGCAAACCTCCCTCTCCTGGCTGTGGTCCTCGCTGGTGACCCTGCTTATCAGTAGGGGGAAATAAGGAGCCTTGTCCTGCAGGTCTCACTCCTTTGCAGGAGCCTGTGCAGTTGGAGGTGTCAGTTGGTATGATGCTCATGTTGTTTTCTCTTTTTTTGAGGCTAAAGTATAAGCATGAGGTCTGTAGAGGAAGCAGCCTGACTGCGGAAGGGTCCTTGTGGCTGTCAGAGGAAGTGTTAACAGCAGCACCTTTTAGTGCCTGCAAGAGCTCCAGGGATGTCCCAGCCACAGCAGCTGAGAAGTACAGGGAGGTCCCTGGGACCCTTCTTTGAATTTAGACTTGCAGAGAGCCATCTCCTGTCCATTGTGAGCTGCCCGAGTGGTGGGGGTAGTTCTGTTTTGTTCTCCGGGATGCATTGCCTGTTTTCTCCCCAGCATTTGTAAGGCATCCCTGCAGCTCTGGGCAGCATGTTGTGTGCAGGGGGGAACTCTGCTGAAAGCTCCTGGTGGGTGCTGCCTTCCCCTCCCACCACCAGGAGCCTGCCCCCGTCTTTCCATCCCTTGTGCTGCGGTGCTGTGGCTGCCCAGGGGCTTCGAAGTTCCACATTGCTGCTTGGATCTGCTGATTTGCAGGGCTGCAGAATGTGAAGATGTTGATGCATAGGCTCTATAGATAGTCTTTCATTGACTTCGAAGAAAATAAGGGGTTAGAACTGCCTTAACTAATAATATAGTTACAGCAGAGCTCCAGCAAAAGCAGAAGATGGGCATTCTTGGACAAGATATCCTAGCTGTTAATTTGTATAGTCACTACTGTGTGGGGTTTGGAAAACCACCAGCCAAGCCCTGAACCTCAGCTGAGCTTTTCCTGTGAGCTTGAAAGAATGTTTTGTAGGTATTCTTTTGTTAATAAATACTTTGAGTATATATATGTCCTCAGATGTCTAAATATGTCTTTCTGTTGAAGTCTGGCTCAGAGGAATCTACCACCTACAGTGGGAGGATATGTTGTTAAAGATAGAAACAGGTTAAAGGGAGAAGACTGGCCAGCAGTGTCCCAGTGCTGTGCAAACTGCATTACCTGCTCCTGGCTGCTATGGGTAGCACAGAAACGAGGCACCAGAAGCTCATGTAAAAATACCATCAGTACTGGATGCAAACAGTGTGAGGAGGCAGCTTTGGAGCTCACAATGAAAACCTGTGTATTTTCTCTCCTTGCAGGAAACAGTGTTCAGCAGGCTGCAGAAATAAACAAAATCCTTGCTTTGTGTCGTTCACAGCTTTTGTAAAAAGGATGATCACAATAAAGAGAATCTCTTCAACAGCCTGAACTATGATGTTGCAGCCAAGAAGAGAAAAAAAGATCTGCTGAATAACAAAGCCAAGACTCAATGTAAGGAGTCTATTTAGGTTTGTTTTGTTGGCTTGGTTTTGTTGTTTTTTTTTAATAAAAGTTGCTGCAGGAGAACAGAAAATGCTTCATATCTCTGGTTTCTGCACAGTGCACGAACAGCCTTCCAGAGCATCTCGAAGGGCTTTGCGCCCATGTTTGACCTAAGTAGGGAACTTGGATACTGTTTAATGTGAAGATTTATGCCCCTGTTAGTAATCCCTGCTCTGAGGAGTTGTGCTTGTTGTGTTCAAATTTTGTCGTTTGTGTTTGTCAGAGAGGGTAATTTTTTCCTATGGTACATTCAAATGAACCAGTTCCAGGTTTTTTTTTCCCCCTGTAGACTTCCGTGTGCACAACAGGCTAAATTTATTCTTCCTTCCATATGCATGTCGAGTACTAATCTACATTACTGGAGGCTACAAGCTTGAATGTGAGCTTTGATCCGATCTCCATGTGCAGAGTGCATGAAAAATAAGATTTCAGCTCGCTTAAAACAATGGAAGGTTTGAAATCCTTCTGTAGGCACAGCCAGCAGCCGGGGTCTCAGATGGCTCACTGTGGGAGGACTTGGGGGTGAGTCCGTAGGGACAGCAAGGTCTGCATTGGTCTGATTGCAAGATAGGTACTGGAGTTAGATGTGGAAGCTATGAATGTAAACACACACAGAGGAAATGAGCTACGATTCCCACACTACTATTAGCTCATTGTGCATCCCCCAGGATTTCAGAAACTGATGCCAAAATCTGGCCCCTGTGTGCATTTGGTTCTCTGAACAAATAAATGTTACCATGACAGTTTTTGGCTGGATTCTGCTGTGACCTACTATTTACAAGGGCCCAATGCTGTGTCTGCATGCCTGTAACTGAGCCTGGGTTTGTCCTTGGGCTCACAGTACCAGGCAAGGGTAGGTCACTGCATCCTTGGGTGGAAAAAGACTCCAGGAGCACAGTATTTCCCTTAAGGGAAGGATTCTGGCAGGATGAGAAGATCTTTATTATCATTTTTCTTACACTAGCTGTGGAAGAAGCCCATGTGAGAATGGGGTGGGAGAAGGATTGAGCAGCATAACTGCTGTTAGAGGAAGGGCTCTTCTGCAGACCCAGTAGCAACACGAGGTGGGTACAGGGAAGCTATTCTGGGGACCGGATGGGACAACTCTGACTTCTGAGGGAAGGGAGGGGCAATTAGAAATAGGAAAATTTTGGTCCCAAATAGGTTTTTCTTTTTTAGCAAGTTAGCTGCAAGCACAAGCATGCTCCTCTGAGCCTGACCTCACTGTTAAAAGCTCTCTCCCACATGCCTGGTGTCTCGTGACATTTTTGTTCAACTTCAAATTTGACATTCAATCCCAAGCCTGTAACCAAGGTAATGAATAGTTAATAAAATCAATAACAACAAAACCTGGCTGTCAGCCACGCTTACTGTCTGGTACCAAAGAAGAGGAGGTGCCATGGTATATCTGTGGCTGGCAGATTAAACATTTACGGTTTTGTGTTGTCACTGAAACAGAAGCTCTTTCTAAGGCTCAGGGCCATGGAATCAAATGAAGCAGGATGGAAACAAAGCAATGCAGCGAGTTGCTAGTTTTGGTTTCAAGTGTGGTGGTGTAAACAAAATAACTTCATTTGAACTAAAAGGGCAGTGAATGTTAGGAGCAGAACAGAGATCCTGCCCTCTATGAGAGGTGGAAGGTTAACTGAGTAAAATGTCTTTGTCCAAACAGATTTCCACCAGGAGAAGTGGATCTATGTTCACAAGGGGAGCACAAAAGAGGTAAGTCCCTCCATAGAGTCTTTGTTCACTTTTCTGCTGTTGTTTCCAAGCAGTAGAAGATCCTGTGCTGATACAAATCAGCAGAAGCTCTTACAAGATAAGTGGAGGATCTGGCTTGTGTTTTGAATTTCAGTAATGATTTTAAGCCCCAATCAGGGAGCCAGGGCTTGCAGTATAAGGCTCTGTACGTGTGTTTAAAATACGACTTGTTTGCTTCTCTCAGTTGAAAAAAAAAAAAAAAAACAACCCAAAAACAACAGCCATTTGCAGACCAAGACATAATGCTGTTCTTGGCTTTCTACCCAGTACAGTCCTAACATGGAAAATCATTGGAATTCATCACAACAGCTTGCTTGCGCTCATGGAGAGAAGCGGCTGTATGAGACCGCTCTGAGCTCACACTGTATGTTGAACCCCGGGAACGTGTGGTTCATCTGGGTCATCCTCACCCATGAGTAGAGCTCAGGTCACTCTTGAGAAGCTACCATAATCCATATTGGGCCAGGCCCACTCTTGACGTCAATAAGTGCAGCTCTGCGGGAGACAGGCCTGCCTCTTCCAGCTGTGAGCTGGTCCCCTGGTTTGTACCCATTAAGCTTGCTAAATGCAGTTGCCCTGGGTCATGTCTTCCTGATGCTGTCTGGACTCAAGTCTGCCAAACATGATCCAGACTGTTTTTTCTTCTCAGCGCCATGGTTACTGCACCTTGGGAGAAGCCTTCAACCGGCTTGACTTCTCCAGTGCTATCCTGGACTCCAGGCGATTCAACTATGTTGTGAGGGTGAGTAGAAAGCCAGGGCTTGTTTTGCTGTGGTGGTAGAGGCTCTGAACTGACTACCAGTTGGGTGATGGGAAGCACTGGCAGAGAAAAGAGGTCTAGGCATGCAAGTTGAGGGTGTTGACCTTTACTGCATGAAGTAATTGATGGAAGATGTATGCATAGATGCCCAAAATCTACTCTCTGATCTGTTAAAATGGAGAGGGAGGGAGATGGTAGTAATGTAGATGATGTCTTCTCCTTAGCCTAACATTCCTAATATGTTTCAGTTGTGGAATTTGCTGCTGAAATGCAGAAAACTTAGCTTGTAATTCCTGAGTTCTCAGTTCTTCTTCTAAATGGGATTCATGTGTCCCCAAAAAAAACATGGGCTCTCCACAGAGGCCTCAGGGCAGTGGGGACCTCTTATCACAGGAGGCTCCAGCTCCATGAGGGCTATGGAGCTTTGTCTCTTTTGAAGTGATAGAGAAGGGACTCTGGGGAGCTGAGTGCTTTGAGAATGAGAGGATGGGCTGAGTGTGTGATTGGCAGTGGTTTCAGTAGTTGAAGCATTTGGTTAGCTCTGACACCATTAGTTGGTAGGAAGGAAGGAGCCATCAGCCCCAGGATCCCCATGCTCTAGCTTTGCAGATCAGGGCCTCTAGCTTTGCAGATCAGGGCCTCTAGCTTTGCAGATCAGGGCCTCTCTTCTAGTTCTGGGTGGCCAAGGAGGAGGGGATGGCTGGGGGAGCTACTGTCCTGAGGGCTGCAGGTGCTTGTATGTTTATGTGCATGTGATCTGCAAATTGATCTCAAATTTCAGAATGCTTATCAAGCCTTGGAATTCAATAAGCTTAAAAATCTGTTATTAACTTGAGGCTGTTTATAAACAGCTCCTTTTTGCATTTCATCAGCAGTTGATCACTGGTGAGGCACCAGCTGTTCAGGTTTTAGGTTCTGGAGAAAGCAGCATTGGTATTGCTTTCCCTCTGAGTCAAATGTCATGAAAAGCATCTAAGGAAGGAATGATCTGAGCAGGTTCACCTTGTTTTTTTCACCTGTTTTCTAGGTGACAGGGAGTCTGAAAATATCTGTCACCCTGGGAAGGGCACAGGCATTGGGGGTGATTACCAGCCTGCTGTGCAGGAAAGGCACTGGCAGTCACTCAGATGTCCCACTGTGGGGGTGGTGGCCAGGAGTGGAGATGTTAGGGACAGCAAAGTAGGATGCAGGTCTGTGGAAACTCAGGCTGTCCTAGTTCTGCTGGTCCTGGGACAACTTGTTTTGCTGCTTATGCAGAGAAGGTGTTCACCAGTGCTGAGGTACTTAGTGTTTTCTGATACCAGATATAAATACACACAGTTGTGTCTCCTTTAGAGAGAATATTGTGGAAGGAACAGTTTGTGCTAAGGCTGTAATCCTTTAATCAAATAGAAAGGAGGAAAGTAAAATAAAACTCTTCTGTGGTGCTCCAGAGGCCCCTTTGGCAGACTTTGCCTTGTGACAGTGAAGAACCCCAAAGACTTCTGCTGAGCATGGTACCAGATCATTCTGTGCCATGTGATGGGCTTCTGCTGCTCAGTCCAATGTGATGGGTGCCTTGCACAGGACTGCAATGATTGAGCAGAAACCCCGTTAAATTTTTCTAAAGGCCAAGTCAGATTTTGGTGAAGTTGGTGTGGTCTGGTGGGGAGGCTTGGGCTGACCTTCTTCCTACTTTTTCCCATGAGGACTTCATAAAAGCATCCCAAACCTGCTGTGTATCCAAAATAGCTGCATTCTGTATGGGAATCAGCATACAGTATCCTTGTTTCTACAAATTACTTCTGAGCTTTTAAAACTAGTTTTTCCCCCCAGCAGTGTTAAGGTTACAGCACTACTGAGATACATAAAGCTTTCTAATTGAGGCTGACTTGTGGTTTGACAGATTAAAGAAAATATTAAACCTGGTACCATGTATCAAATATAAAACTGACTTCTTAAAATGAAAGGCTTGTATTGGCCCAGTCTCTGGTGGATAGTAGCTCATAAAAGGCCTTATGTGCCAGATTTACTCATGAAAAGCTCTGCCTAGATGGATCCTTATGGTCCTTTGCGAGTCGCGGGCCTCTGAGAACACACAGATGAGCAATCTGTCACATGGAAAATGCCTCGAACATTGGCAAGGCAAAACATTTTTCCCTTCCCTGCCTCTCCTTGTTCTTTCTAGTTCTATCCGTTGCTCGGGGTATCTGATTAATGTCACACTACTTAGTTCATCAAGCATGTGTTTTCTGAGGAGGGAGGTTTAGAGTTGGAGGCTGGGGGAGAAAGTGAGGTTGTCTGTAGGGGAAGAACGGAGAGAAACAGCTGCAGGCTTGGGATTCTGGTGGCTGCACCCAAGCTTGCCCTGTGGAAAAATAAGCTACATCACTGCTCATAGCAAAACTGGCTGTCAGGCTGATCATCAACTTGCCGTTCCCAAAGCATTCCTTTCTGAATTCCTCTGAACTCAAGTGCTACAGTGTTTTCAGTACTGATTTTTTTTGTTGTACAGAAGTGTCTGCTTCTTAAGTTATACCTGATCTAAATTCTTGGTGTTCCTAATGGTGCCCTGATAAAATGGGCACCTCCTCCAATTGAGGTGGCGGAGCTCCAAGAAGCTTGGCAGGTATTCTTCATGGGCAAATAACCGTCAGCCGTGGCCAGGGAGTTCACATAACTGAAGCGGAAGAAATTTTCCTCCAACATCAATCTTGTCTTGACAGTCTGCTGATACAGTGCTGGAAGTACTAAGTACAAGAGTTGGTGCCATGACCTGGTCCCTGGGGATCACTTGAACTATAGCATCTGTCTATATGTCACAGGACAGTGTTGCCTTTTTAGATCAAGTAAAGAAGAGTGAGATTTCCCAAAGGACCCAAACTGTTGTTGGTCTTGAAGCTGTCGTGGTTTCCCTGGTCTTACAGATTTAATGGAAAGACTGGAACCATTCAGTAAGCATAAGTAATGTGAGCAGAGACAAAAGTGTCTGCAGCCCAGAAGTTGTTGGTGCTCCTTTGGGAACACTCTGTTCGGATGACAGGCTTTGCAGGCAGTTTCCTTCAGAAAGATTCATCACGTGACAATTGTGTAGTAAGGTCTCAAGGGAAGATGCTGTTTCTGATCATAAAAGCTTAGGTCAGGTTAAGCTCCATGGGCACAGCTCTTCTGGAATAATATGATCTAGATAGTGTGCAGCCTGCTAAAGTAGTCTCTTAAATTTTTCTTAAGTTTTTATAGGAGTTAGCTCCAGGAGTCCTGGATTTATACTGTGTTGAAAACATCAGCTCCACGCTGTCTCATGGAGATCTGTCAGCACCTGCACTGTAAATCATTGTAACTTGCCTTGCTGTGCTCTACCTCCCAGCTGAAAGGCAATATGACACATTAGCCACACAGAGTGAAAGGCTGTGAGAGCAATGGGGGGGACTGGAGGAGGAATTTTTCATTGCAATATGTTTCTCTAGGCAATCCAGATGTGAGGAGCCACATCCCCAACCAGGAGGAGCTTATAGATCCCCACAGGCTGCAGTCCAGCTTCCCTATAGCTGGTTGTGGGTATTTGATGGTGGATTTCCTCTTCAGTGATTTGGTACTTGTCATTTTAATTCTTACAAAGCATTTCCCTTTTTGAGGCAAGGTTAAGCCCTCCTGCTTAGTGCAGTAGGCCTGCTGAGGGTTTTTTGGCTCTGTGCAGTCAGCCCCCAGCCATGGGTTATTTGGGTGTGGATTGCCCACGCACCCCAGTGTTGAACCAAGATGATGGAAGAAGTACCAGCTGGCCATGGCAGGTCTAAGCGACGCTGTGCACAGCAGTCGAGGTGCAGGGCATTGTGCTCTCGTGGCCCTGAAACAGGGGCCCTTGCTCCCTGCCACATGGCACTCCTTGTTTCCTTGGTTTTTTCCTTTTGCTTATGGCAGGAGGACCATCTCTGCTCCTAGAGCTGAGTGGTTCATTGCTCCAACTCCTTTAGACGGACCCTGGTGGGGCTTGAGCAGGAGCCCATCACACTCATGGGGGCAGTTAGCAGGTTATTGCCCTCCTGTGAAACATACTGCCTCCTGCCAGCTTTACGAAGGTTCTGGAATAACCCACTGCATCTCTTGCCTTTTCTCTTTGGCTCTTGCAGAGGCCTGAGAGCAAACAGAAGGTGGGGATGGGCTGGGGAGCAGGAAGGATTTTACTGGGGGAAGCTGCCAGGTCACCTTAACTTGCTGAGAGATAAGAGAGAATTGGGATTTAATACTCTGTTTTCTGAAGGTGTTGCAGGCTTCCCAGCTCCAATTGCAAACTGGCTGGAATACAATCACTTTGTGGTTTGGGTTGTTGTTTTTTTTTAAAGCAGGTCTTTTAAAATTGCTCTTAACCTCTCCCTGTGCACTCCTACCATCTGTCCCTCTCTGTTGAGTGTGGGCTGGACTTAATGCAGCTGCATGATAACACTTTTGCTGCTCTCCAGCCTTTTTACCCTACTAGCATTAATCTGGATTCATCAGTCTGTTTAGGCTGTATTATGCACATGGCAACATTGATATTTTTTTTATTATTTTTTTTATGTATGCTGTAGACCCCAATTTGGCAGTCCATTAATTGAGACCACTCTTCCTGGGTCTGTGCCAAAACTAAAAGACCCTCAGAGCACTGGAGCACACTGAGCGTGGGTGAATTGTATTGCTTACCTAGTGTTTTGTGTATTATATGAGCAGGGAAGAATAAAAAATGCCTTTTGATTTGGAAGGCTAGCCAATCGCTTCAGCCAGCAATCCCTGGGGAGCAGAGTAGTCCTAGAAGTATTCACAGCATAGTTTTCATATGGAATTTCATCCTGTGTTTATTGCTGCAGGGGAAAGGAGGTGCCACATGATATCTGAGCTGGTTCACTGAGCATAACTTGAACCTTGATGAACACAGACAAGGCAAATTTCAGTCTGTTCTTTGGCTAAATTAATTTTGTACCGATTTAGTGTTCTTCAAGGAACTGAGATTTTTATCCTTGTTCTTGTTAAGAATGGCTCTGGCCTCTAGCTCTTATGGCATTGAATTATGTGATGCTTATCAGTGGGTGCACTTTGGCATTTTCAGTAACATTGCTAACACCCAGCCTGGAGGAAGCTGTCTCTGTGCCAGTTCCAGAGCGGTGCAATCTGGAGACTGCAGTCATTTACGCACAGAAGAGCTGACTTGGGTGCCTGTGTGGCTAATGTGCAGATGGACCCTGACAAGTTGATCGCTACAATCGAAGGTCTGAAGGCTAAATAGTTTAGTGTAAGCACAGTATTATATACTGCTTTGGGACACTGATTTGGGTTTTTTTCCTTCTTCTTCCAGTACTTAATGAAATTAAGAAAATATTAAACAAAAAAAAAATACAACAAACAAACCCAAACCCAAACTTTCTAAATATCTTGCAAACTGCTTTGTTTTAAGAGTATCTAGTCCTTGAGGTCTCAATTTAGCTGATATAGCAAGAAGATCCACTGATGCCCATGTACCAAATAATACCCAACTCTCCTCCATCTCGTTTCCCCCCGATGAGCCAAAGCCCAGGCAGCCTGTACTTCACAGGAGTCAGTGCAGGTCTTTTTCGGTCTTGTTTTCTTTCGGTTGTGTGAGGTGCGAGATATTACTAACATCAACTCAAAGCCATCTGATGATGGTGTTGGCCTGGAAATTAAACGGAAGAAGAGATGGGTCACTCTGGGCAACTTCGTTGCTCTGGACTGGCAGTCCCATGCCAGCACCTGAGACGAGCAGAGCAGGCGAGTGACTGCAGAAATACCTCTCTCTTCTGAGCGCCCTGCTTCATGGCAAGCTGCCGGTGACTTTTTGGATACATTCCTGTCATTCTTACAGTGGGGCAAACAGTTCAGCTCATGACTTATCAGGTCTTGTCAAAAGCCATCTTAGTTACTCGACACAAGTAGTTGCACCTTCTCTGGGCTCTCTGCGGTGCCAGCAATGGGATACTGTAGCTGCAGATAATAAAGGATTAATAAGCCGGTCATGCGGCAACGTGTTGATTGATTTGCAGCATAAAAGGTTTTTCCTTTCTAAATTAAAACAGAAGGCTATGTACATCCAAAACAAATGGACTGACACGTGGACAGCCTGTGTATTTATATAATGTTGGGGGAAGGGAGGAAGGCTTGGAAGATCACAGGCCACATGTTCTGCAGAGCATGACCCATAGGAAACTTCCACAGCTGTTCTAGTGGTGGTGGTGGAGAGCTGGGGAGGAGAGGGCATCTTCCCTGTGGGAAATGCTTCCTTTAGCAACTGCAGCCCAAATTCAGCCTTTAGATTGTTCCATGGGTCAGGGGATCAGTGGTGGGAAGCAAATCCTAATTAAAAGTAGAAGGGAGACTCTCATTAGAGGAGGTTAATAAGTCAATGTGACAAACAGGGAAAGGTGGTTTGGTTTTGCAGCTGTAGGAGCTGGACAGACAGGAGGAAACCTTGGGGGAATAGGGGCTTGTTGGGGGGAAGTGTTTGTTTTAATATAGTGCTTAACCTTTCTGTGGTGTCGACAGCACTCTGACAAAGCCCATGCAACCCAGGAGTTTGACGTAAATTGCAGAGTCTGATTCTCATTAATGCCCCATCAATAACATCCCCATGCAAAAAGGCATTTGCTCGTGTTCCCTAATGACACTGCTTGTTTATGCCCCACTGAAGGATGGTGACGTTGGCCATTCGTTGTTCCTCGGTGTGAATAGAGGCTGTCAGCCTGACTGCTGCTCTGTGGTTTCTCTGCATCTTGGAACCACAAAATCATTTCTTTTTCCCCCCTGAAGATCGTTAGAATGCTTCCCCCACCACCACCTCCACCCCTTTCGATGTGTCTTTAATTATCTGGCCTCTGCTCCCCTCCCCCTTTGTGTTAGCTTCCTCTGTCCTTCTGTCTCCCTTTTATTTTCAAGCAGCAAACAAGTCTCTGGACTGTTTTGCTGTGTCATGTGACCAGGAGTCACGATTAGAAAGGTATCTCTGTGCTCTAAGGCTTGAGACTTCTATTTTTATCCACAGCTGTTGGAGCTGATAGCAAAGTCCCAGCTGACGTCACTGAGTGGCATTGCCCAGAAGAACTACATGAACATTTTGGAAAAAGTGGTGCAGAAAGGTAAGAAACGGAAACAGTGAGGGGGAGGAGGAGCAGTCTGATTGAATCTGATGTGCTCCTGTGAACCACATCCTCGAGAACAGTCAGGCAATGCAAGACGGGTGAAGACAGGCACTGCTGCTTATTTCTGTCGTGCAGCTCCTCTTTCGTTACCCTTGGTGAAGGACTGTGTGGGGAGGGAGTGGGAAGAAATGTCTATATTCTGGTAGATATCTGAGAGGTGATTCCTCCCCCTCCAGCTTTCCTCGCTGCCACCGCTTCTGCATCCTACTGAGTCCTATTTCTGACTGCAGAAGAGATGGCTGCTCCTGCCCCCAGCCTGGCACATCTGTAGGCTCTGGTGCCACCTTGTTGCCAGTTTGCTGTATCGTCAAGTGCTCCTGCTGCTCCAGAGGAAAGGAAAGCTTGAGGGCTGCCTTCACTTGCTGCTGGGGGGGCTGCATTGTGTTTGAGATGTGAGGCTTCCCTCCCTGATGCTTTAGCCCTGGCTGAAGCCTGGGAATTGAGAGCACCCCGTTAGTGTGCGTATGCATAATGAGAAAGGAGATCATGAGCTGTCTCCCTGCACATCAGCTGGGGTAGAAAGGGAAGAGGTGCACATAGATAATGTCTCACACCTATCAGAAGGGAAAACTGGCTGGTTGCCAGCAGCTGGAAATGGGAAGTGCTGCAGAAAGGGCAGATATCTCATCTGCTTATCCTGGGAGGATCTCTTTCCATCTGCTGTCTAACTTGCTTTGCCTGGCTAATGTTTAAGTGCTCTCCTCTAAAAAGAAAAGTGCAGGCTGGCTGGCTGACCAGCAGGTTATAAGCACATGACTTGCCTAAAAAACATGTAAATTGAGAAAAATATTTGGGCAGTTTCCATTTCTAACCTTTCCTGTTCTTCCAAAGTCCTTGAAGATCAGCAGAACATCAGGCTAATACGGGAATTGCTGCAGACCCTCTACACATCCCTCTGCACGTTAGTTCAGCGGGTTGGCAAGTCTGTCCTGGTTGGAAACATCAACATGTGGGTGCACAGAATGGAGAGTATTCTCCACTGGCAGCAGCAACTGAACAACATTCAGATCACCAGGGTAAGCGTAAATCCTGAAAGCTAAAAATAATGCGGCTCCTTTGCAGAACTGTCTCATGTAGCAGCTCTCACTTGGGTGACTGCATCCCACTGTACTCCCAGTGCAAGCACAGTAATGGGGAAGGACCTAGAGTTGCCAAAATAACTGGGTGCATTCCTAGCATTACTTCTGTCCCTTAACTCAAACTCAACATACACAACCAGGGATGGTTCTTGCTGTTACTGGTCACAGACCATGGCTTGACTCATTAATGGACACAAAGTGCTGCATGAACAGCTCTGGGCAGGAACCCATCTCCCTCTTTTGAGAGTCTTGAGATTTTAGGCCTCAATACAAAGAGTCAACTTAGTCTTTCTCAAACTGAGAAATTTCCTTCAAAGCTTGTTTATCAAATGGTTGAGGTTTTTAGATTTGCTTAATCTGTAAATTAAATGCAAATTTCCAAATGGCTGCATAACTTCATGCTTCCTGGCTGAAAATATCAATGATTCTTCCAGTAGTCTGGAGCTGCCCGTTCCAGCCGGACAAGTCCTGCTTTCACAACATCTGTTTTTCAACAGTGTCTGTAGGGATGGGAAAGAGACATATTAGTTGATAAATTCCTAACCTGGTTTCACATGGAAATCGAATCTGAACTTGCTCCACTTCATGGAAGGGTTGAGAGTGGAAGGGACCTCTGGAGATCATCTGGTCCACACCAGTGCTCAAGTAGGGGCACCTACAACTGGTTGCTCAGAACAATGTCTAGACTATTTTTTTTCCCTCTCAGATGGATACTTACTCCACAGAAATGCTAAAGCTTTCCCCCAGTGCTGACCTTTAAGTTAGTGTGCCTCCTGTAAGACTTTGCTGCAGGGAACCAAACTCTGAAATTCCCCCTAGGACAGACCAAGGCCTTAGGGAATACAAAAAGCACCTTTTTCTCTGGTGGGTCAACCAGAGGGATGCTCGCAAAGAATTAAGCCAAGGACCTGCTTCCATCATTTTTTATGTGGCTATGTTCTCTGGGAACACCGGGAAACAAGTTCCAGTCCTTCGGTTAGAGTAATGCAGGCAACAGTATGCAGCAAAAGATGACCTCTGGGAGGTCCCAGTGAGTTTTAAGAGCTGCAAAAGCAGCAGTGTCTTACCTGGTGGTGGTTTCTGCCCTGCCTCTGCTGTCCCTCCTGGTGTGGAGCTCTTGGGATATGCTGCAGCTCCCAAGTGCCTCAAAAGGGAAGCACTGGCCCAACTGCAGGATGTCTCCTGGGGCACAGCAGGTCTCTGAGCTGGAAGCTGCCATGTGCCCAGGAGCTGCCAGGGTGAGCTCCACCCAGGCATCTGCTGCCCTGAGTGCACCACAGGTCAGGACCTACCTCAGTAGTTCAATGTGGGTTTTTTCCCCCCTCTACTTTATGGGCTTGTAAAACACAGATAAGTATTTCAAAGAACTCTGTCTATCCAGACAGAAGTGCATCAAAATGCTGCTTGTGAATGGAGCTCTTTCATGTGTACTTACGGGTAGCTTTACAAACACTTTTCTGAAATAAATAAAACAGTAGATGTTACGCCTGCAGAGAAAATAAAATAAAAACAAACCCAGATTTCATACCACTGAAGATGACTCTGGGTTAAGCTAGAACCAAACCAGCTGAGTTTAGAGGAAAGAAGAACAAACTCAGCTCTGTGCAGGCAGTTGCTTACAGTGCACTGAGTGCTTCTCGTGTTTCTCAAGGGTGGAAAGTCTTGCAACATCCAAGATCTAAACCTAGAGAAAAAAAAAAAAAACCCAAAAGCAACACAACCAATGACGAACTTGCAAAATGCTGACAGTATAGTAGAGCTGCTTTAAACAAAAGGGAAAAAAAACAACCCCAAAACTGTCCAAAAAGTGACAGCATGCTGATCTGCTCTGATCTAATCTGTGTTCTTTCTCCAAAAAAAGTAATGTTTGAAAAGTCCTGGAAAGGAGTACTGAGGGAAAAGAAGTAGCAGATAAGTCTTTGGCCCCAGCTCAGAAAACCTGTCGGGATTTGCTTGAGTCATACTGCTTTCTTCAGAATTAAGACTGAAAGTAGAAACTTTGGGATTTTTTTGACCCAAGAACCTCTGAGCACAGTCCTGCCTGTTGTGCCCCAGTGGAGCTTATACACAGAGAGAGGGCAGGAGAATGGAAAAGACAGGCTGGTGAGGGCGATGAATGGGAGGGTGATCCAAGGCTCCAATTCATTCTTCCTACTCCAAAATGTGACCTCAGTTTGCACTGATGGGCAGGGATGCTGAGTCTGGTCTTGTGGATTGTACCAAGAAATCATCTACAGCAGCTTAACTCTCAGTGTGCAGCAGTAAAGTTGTCATGGGAAGAAGTGTCCGCTGGAGGTAGCAGAGATGGTTCACTCCTCCTGGAGGGGTTGTTTCAGGCCTGTCTTGCTGGTGAAGATGGCCAAAAGTGATGCTGAAAAGCTGTGGTCCTTGCAGATAGTGGGCAGTGCTGCATGGACTAGGCAAAGTGGTCCCTGGGGTGCTGAAGGGAAGGTGGGAGCTGTTTGTGTATTGACATTGTTGTGCCTGTGGAGCTTCATGTGCAATGGGATGGCAGGAAATGGGAGTGTATCATTAAAAGCAGCCTTATGCAGTGTTCCTCTGCAAATGGCAATCTGCACGCTCCTTGTTTGAAATGGTTAATAGCTCTGCTAATTGCAAGAAGGGTGCTGTGACTCTGTGACTTAAAATAGCAGCATCTCTGTGCAGGGTAAATGATAAACTTGGCACATCTGTCTAACATTGTTTCTTCGTTGAGGCCCAATCCTAAAAGCTGCTGTTTGCCTTAATAAGGCTGGGACTGGTTTTGGAGCAGCTGGAGCCTGGGTTGTGGTCCTTGCTGATGCCTCGCTCCCACATGTGCCTTGGATTTCCCCTGAGTGCAGGCCCTGCTGATCCGTTGTGGTCAATTTGTCCTGGAGCTGTTCCACCATGCAGACTTGCAAAACAGTCCTGGACCCCCTGTAGATCAGGGGAAGGCAGATGGGGGAGTGAAAGTGGCTTTTGGCTCTTTAGGCTAGGAGGTACTTTGTTGTGGAAAACCATGGCTGCAGCTGGTGGGAAAGGGGCAGGTCCTTCAGGTGTTCACAAAGGAAAAGTTAGCCTTGCCAGCAGTGACCTGGGAACCACAACGGAAAAAAATCCTGCTGTGGGTACTCATCAGCCACTGCTGTGGTTACAGCAGGATCCTGTGATGACATAAGCTAAAACACATGTCAGAAGAGCATGAGATTTCCAGCAATGTGTGTAACAGGAGGCTGACATTGAGAAGTAATGCCTGTGTCCATCATGGTGGAGAGGCCTGGGTGGTTAATTGCCGATGCCACTATGTAGCCAACATCCTGCTGTATGAAAGCTGGACGTGGCACTTCTGGGAACAGTCTTACGAGAATGGATGTGAGATGGACAAAAAGGGGAGGAGGAGGCTTGGACTGCAATTCTGCTTCTAACTACTGTAATACAACCACACGTCCTTTTCCTTGAGGAGATCTCAAGCTGTTCTGGAGTAGAAGGTTAAATATCTCCTTATTCAGAAGAGGGAACTGCTGCTTATTCTCTACGTGAAGAGCTTAAAAAAGAATCAGTAACTTTGCTGCAAGCTATAAGTGCTTGTATTTTTAAGCTTCCAGTGAGCTCAGTTCTTGTCTGTCTCTTCCAGCCTGCCTTTAAAGGAACCACTTTGACAGACCTGCCGTTGTGTTTACAATTGAACATCATGCAGAGGCTGAGTGATGGGAGAGACCTGGTCAGCCTCGGTCAAGTGGCTCCTGACCTGCAAGTGCTCAGCGAAGACCGCCTGCTGTGGAAGAAACTCTGCCAGTACCATTTTACAGACAGACAGGTACAAGGAGGGATACAAACTGCCACCAGTTGCTTGTTTTAACCCACTAGCAAGTGAACACACGTGGGCAGGATGCTCTCATTTGACTGCTTCTTGGATCTAAGGGCTGTGCCGAAAGCTGATAATACAGGCTGACATAAGAACGGCTGTGAGGATGATTTATGTAGAGGGTTTTGCATGCCAGGACAATGATTCCTGAAATGGGAGCCTGAGGAATTAGTCACAGGGTGAACTCCTTCAACCCTAATGCAGGTGGTAGCAACTGCAAGTCATGCATTTGCTCCTCGCCCCACGTGTGTGGGGAAAACGTGTAGGCGAGCTCCAGCAATCACCCCAATGTCCCAGGGACTGACACCCTGGCAGAGAATCTCTGTGGATGTGGTCCATGGGCAATGAGTCGTACTCTCTTGCCCTTTAGAGCAAGAAATCCCCTCTGAGCCATTGTGTGAGTGACAGGACAGTATGTGGGGAACAGCCCTGCTGCTCTCCATGTTGTACCTGTGTAAACATCTCTGGCCTTTTGCAGGCCACTAATCAGCTGGAGTCCTGCTAACAATTCTGATAACTTTTTTTTCCTTTCAGATTCGCAAACGGCTAATCTTATCTGACAAAGGGCAGCTGGATTGGAAAAAGATGTACTTCAAGCTGATAAGGTGTTACCCACGGAAGGAGCAGTATGGTGACACGCTGCAGCTGTGCAGGCACTGCCACATCCTCTCCTGGAAGGTATGAAGTGTTGGTGGGACAAACTCAACTGTGGCACAAGCCATGGGGCTCTCAGGGCTTCCTCTGATTGCAGCTGGTTTAGGGTGCTGCAGTGTCTCTGCCTGCATAACCTAGTGTTTTCCTGTATCTCAGTCCTCCCTCAGCTATTAAGTCCCTTTCTCTTCTGTGCTTCAAAGGTCCCATCTCCTCTACATTGACCAAGAGTAGTGGCCACCAAGTCCAGCAGGGAGGGAGATGGGCATACTGTAGGGTGTCTGCATTTACCCTGCAGGGTAGATCATCTTAGTGCTGCCAGCAACTCCTGCCACCCATTCCATGGAGCTGGAGGTCCTGGCAGCAGGTTAAGCTGGAACGAGAGCTGATGGCTTCGAAACAGCCCAGGACAAAAATCTGCTGGCCGTTGAGCTGATATTCAAGGCACGTCTCTGGAGTTAAACTCCTGTAGCTGATGGTAGGCTCCAGCCTCCCTTCCCATAGGAAAGGGGAAAAGAATGAATTGGGTCTTTGCTGGTTTTATTTCCCCTGACTTGCCAGTAGGCCCTAAAATCTGAAACCCAGTGTTGAGCTGTCTGCTTTGGAGAGAGCAGAAATATTATTCTGGGCTCTGCTCTGTCTGTTTGCAAGCGGGACGTCTGGCAGAGGGGCAGTGCTG
The DNA here is from genome assembly GCA_013400555.1 of Jacana jacana. Lineage (NCBI taxonomy): Eukaryota > Metazoa > Chordata > Aves > Charadriiformes > Jacanidae > Jacana > Jacana jacana. Next base: position 38,508 of record VZTM01023513.1, on the reverse strand, counting down.
AGTTGGCTGATGCTCTGGCACCCTTTCGACAGTCTCTAAATAGAGTTGTTTTCTGCTTTCCCAGGGTACCGATCACCCTTGCACAGCCAACAACCCGGAGACTTGCTCCACCTCCCTTTCGCCGCAAGACTTCATCAACTTGTTCAGGTTCTGAACTTGGGTCACCGCCGCTCACACAATTCTCGCAGGACACTTCATGCCACTGAGCTTGGACACTCCATTTGTAAATAGTGTAAATATTCATGTTTGTTCGAAGCTCCTTAGTCAAGGAACAAGAGGATCTCGGAGATGAAAGGTGAAACTGCTCACTGATGTGCAGCACTTAAAGAATACAGACTTCCGTAGGACTGGTGTATAAACGCAGCATGTTGTACAGAGTCCCTTTTGTATGATCAGAGTACAAGATACAGGGCAACAAACTTCATTTTTTTGTTTTTAGAAGTTAAAAATGAATTTGCCCCACAAGCATTTGAGAACTCTCTTGGTTTGTTTCTAACAGAGAGGAAGCAATATGAGGCTAGGACTGTTGAACTGTTCCTCCATCTGGTTTTATTTAGCATACATATTTATAAATATGACGTTTTAAAACTATTTATGAAAAATATCCCTGTGACAAGTTTAATAATACTTTTATGTTTTTAGAAAGGACACATTCTGAAATACTTAGGATAGATCTCTAGCCTACTTGCAAAAGAGAATCGCACCATACCACTTTCTACCTCTACTAGATTGAGTACCTTTCAAACAAAAATCCAGTGTACAATGTGAAATTTTGTATTTTGTACAATGATTTAAAGGGAATGTTTGTGATAGTAAGCATCTTTTCTTGTATTAATGCTTACCTCTTTACAGTAGTTTTCTTGCTCTACTCAGTGCTTGAATGCCTAGATGATAGGCACTGTATGGATACCTAAGACTTTACTCCATCCTCATTTAATTTGTTGGTTTTATGAAAGACTGAGCGAAAGGGAAAAGCGAAGCTACAAGGATGAAGATTATCTCAAAGGGAGGAAGTCCTGCTATAGAGAAACAAAGGACTGGATTTAATCTCACAACGTAATTTCCTATCAACTCCACTAGGTTAACTACACCGGTTGAAATACCGAGTGAGTTAGAATCTGGTTCTTCAAGCCCGTGTTTTCCTAGTTTTCCATCATACACACTGCTCTGTGTTCCCACTGCTGTCAAGTGAATTCAATCATCTTGGAGCTGGTAAAATGTAGGGAGAACTGGGCTGTTGAACATAGTGAAATGATGTGGGTTTTGTTCACTGGAAGATTGGCAGCACCGTGCTTAATTTCAGACTGCTGGAGTTCAGGGTGATGAGCGAGACAGCATGAAGAAATCGGTCAGCTTTTTCCTAAAAACAGCAGTCAGGACTGGGATAAGCAAGGGATTTCCAACATGGCACCTGACATCTTGATTACTTCTCTGTGCCAAGGAAATGGCAAAGACCCAGCCTAGTCCCTTCCACTTCCAGTGCTGACCTTCTTTATGGGATCTTCCAACGCGAGCCTAGAGCTAAATTTTCAGTCCTGTGGGGTAAGTGGCCAAACTCCTAACTTGGCTGTGGCCACGATGTGGCTCACCATCTCCTGTGTTGCATACAGCGCTTCACTTTTCCCTACGGTGGAACTAGAAGAATCCAGCTCCTCGGATATAACAATTTGAGAACCCGCAGTGGAAGGTATTTGCTGTTTGCCAGCAGATTTCCTGTGTAGCACTTTGCTGTGCGTGGTACAAGCAGGGTGCCTCAGAAGAGTAAACATTTAGTGGGTTGCGTGTGACTATGTACAAAAAAGTTGTGAGGAAGAGGAGTACTCAGGACAATTCAGGAAGAACTACTTGAGTTAATTATTGTTAAATATTCTGTTCCTTTTTTTACATTTTTATAACTGACTTTCAACACTTTTCTGCAGCTGTTTGTATTTTTAAAAAATTGACAGTATTTGCATTTTTGCAAACTAAATCACTTTGCGTACTCTTGGAATAGATGCAAAAAGGGAAAAAGGCTGCCTCTAGATGGAGCAGTGAGGAATAGGGGAGGAAAACCAGGAAAATGCTGGCAAGAGCTGGCCTTTTAACAGCAAATCCCAGCTTTTTGCTTTCCAGAGAGCTCTGTGAGCCTGTGCCACCCTTCACCATGACTAAGAGCTTGGCACTCTTTAGAAACGAGGAGAAAACATGTCCAGGATAGGGAGCTTTATCTTGGTGTTTATGCCCCATCCATCAGTTCGACTGCGGATGGAAAGCATAAGCCTGCTGGTTGTATTCATGTCAACTGAAAGTGATTTAAAAGCAGCTACCTTGGAAAAATGAACTTGTGCTTGTTCTGGGGGGGTGTTTGTGAGCAAGGGAGGCCAGGTTCTGTTTTCGCTTCCACATTGATGGCAACGGGTAGACGAGGCAGAGACCTGGCGTTGTGAATGAGGACGTTAAGGAGAGAAACCCGCAAGTGAAGCGAGTAAAGCCTTGCCACTGGATTTGGAGATTCTTGTGGTTCCTTTTTCTGTGAGAGAGCCTGTGCCCCTCAGCATCTTCTGTGGCCAGCTGTTGCTTGGGGTTGGGTTTTTGTGCAGTCCTGGCTCTGCCGCCCATAGTGAGCCAGCCTGTTGTGATGGGGAGGCACCAGTGGTTTGGTATGAGATGCTGAGGGGTTTCAACCTAGTCTGAGGCCACGCTTAGCAGATGACACTTATCCATGGTGAGATTGTGACATTGGGTGAATTTTAAGCTCAGGTTTGAATCTGGCCTGGCGTGTTCCCAGCACAGCAATACAGAAAATCCCAGCATTGAGCTGCAATCTGGGGACATCCCAGCTCTAGCCATTTGCCTCTATCAGCCCATCACTGGTATTGAGTGAAGAGTTCATTCTGCATCTTCTGCCCAGAGAGCGTGGGTCATGCTGAAAACATACTTTTAACAATGTGCAACTGAGGCTCCTATTTATAAAACTTCAATTAGTGGGTTTTTTTAATTATTATTATTTCTCGGCACTGTAGATCTTAAAGGGTCAAAGCGCTGAAGAAGATTTGTTAATGCATACGGGTAGTTGTGTGTTGCTTGGGTGCTGGGATATTGCTGTCAGTGTCCAAAACAGCAGAAAACCAAGCAACTACTGTAGGGGAGAACAAAACAGACTAAACAAAAAGAAACAGAATAAGCCTCATTCAGTTGCTGCCTTGGTCATTACCCTCCTGCTACAGCAATTGTCAAATAAGACCTTGATCTCTTTGGGAGACTGATTCTTTCTCAAGTGGCTGGTACAGGGAGATATTGTGGTGAACAATTCTTGTATTTTAAATGAAATGCTGTTGCATCCAAATACCTTCCTCTAACCACTTACAAAGTGATCAGTATTTTAGCAGTCGAAGGCATCTGCTTGGCTGAGGAGGGCAGAGTAACAAAAGCAGCTGTGATAACCCAGGCTCCCAGGCAGGACGGTGTAAGGCTGCTCTCTGGCAAAAAAAGGACCTCTTTATTTTAGGACAATTGTGGCAAAGCTGTCGTGAAGGGAAAACAGGCTTTTACTTGTACTTTGGAAATAGAATGTTCTTTTCAAAGGGCATTTCACCTTCCAGTTAGTTGATGCGTTTCCATTAGACATGCATCAGTTCTTGTATGAGGAAAGGAGAGGATTGTTCTCTCTTTAGGGTTTTCTCCTGCCAGCATATCCAGAGAAATCTCATTATCTTCAGAGGATGTGTTAACCAGTGCAGCAGTGTGGAACGTGGTGCTGTGAAGAGGAAAAATAGATCCACGCAGGGGAGGAGGCTTAGGAAGGGAGAGATTCCAGACGTTTGTTTCAGCTTTCTAGAAGAGGCAGGTATTTGGTGTTCGTTTTGATGTGACAGTTACTTCAAGAGGCACGATTTCAGCTGTACATACCTTAAGCTGTTTATACTAACTATGGTATGGTAAAGTTTGATCATAAATGTGTGCACCTCCTCTTATATTGTTTGAGTTTCTTTTTTCAGTTGTGGGAGTTTCTAGCTCCTTTTATTTTGTAAAGTGATTAGGAAAACTTGTATTGCTCTGAAGCTGTTGCTTTGTATGTAAACATTTAATTGCACCCTGCCACTTTCTGTATATGGGAATATCTCTTTTTATTCTTTGCCCCCAGGTTTTGAACTGTTTGTGTTCCCATTTCTGTTTGATTTCAGTTACTCTCGCAAAGCTATCACCTTCTAGAACATACACAGGTATCAAACCAGCTTTTTCTGTCCAGAAAATTCCTTGGCCCTTAGTTGCTAAAATTTGATTTAGAGCAGGAACACTTCACATTCTGTTATGTAGCTAATAAATCAGACGTGCTGTTTCACGCTTATCTCCTGCTGGGTAGGGCAAACCAGCCTTGTCCTCCGGGCTTGTTCTTACAGAGCTGTTGCACAGCTTCCCCACAGATCAGCACCCTGCCAAATTAATAGGCCACCCTCCCTAGCTGGCCCGTTTGCAAAAAACATAGACCTCCTGGAGCTGATGGCTGATCAGGTTGATAAAAGACACCTTGTTACAAGATATAGGGCTCCAGGGTTCTGCTTGCATGGCTTTTCTCAGCTCCCTGTGTATAATGATGCTGTGTGTGAAAGGCTCTGAAGACATGGCTGGCCATCCACATGGCTGTCAGCGGGTGGCTGTACGAGGCTGTCTGCCAGTGCCCCATTTCTATCCCACGTCTTCCTCCACTGGTTTTGTTGGTAGCAAATTGGCTTTGCAGGATCTGGCCCTAGGGAGAACAAATCCACTTGTCCTTGACACATGCAGCCTCTAATATGTTAATACCTTGAACACTGGAGAGATTCCCCCTCCGTTGACCAAGCATTGCCTTTTTCCCACCTGGGAGGGCGACTGAGGGTGGAACTTGCATTTCTTCAGCCATCCTATGCTGTGCAGAATGTGAATAGGTCAGCTACTGAGAGAACATTTTAATTTGAAATAGCAAATATGCTCATTGTTAGGAACTAATCTGCAGTAAATACCTACTTATATAGGGGAGAGAGCGTGTTCTGTTTTGTTTTTCCTTAAAGCTGTAATTAGAGATGGTATGAAGTGAAAGGCATCCCTTGTATAGTAAGACTTCTGTTTAATATTATTGTGTGGTTAAAATCCTTCTATTATAAATTTGCACACTTTTTTCTTCTTCCTATGCATGTTCAACTCTGATTTTTACAGCTGTTCTGTGCAGACAGTAATGTATTTTTGTAAAACTTTTTTGACACTGAATTGCAATAAATGTTCAAACAATGTGAACCACTGGGTTGGCCATCTCATTGCATCCAAGTTGGTGACCTCAGCCTCGAGCTTCTGGTGACTGTAAACAGGATCTTCTGCAGGCACATCCAGAACTCAGGCTGTCATGGCAGTGGGTACATGGAGAATACCCAGGACAGAGCTGTTGCTTGGTTGTTTCTCAAAGCAAAATGAGGTGAATGGAGTCCTAGCTCCCAGCAAAAACAGTGCTCGTGTGGAGCTTGTATTCTTCCCAAAGCACAGGGGTGATTTTTTTTTTTTGCCCCAGAAAAGATCAGTAGTGCTCACACTGGTCTGATAGCTTCAATTCCAACTCGTGGCTTAGGGAAATGTTGTCTTCTCAACAGGTTACCCAAATTACTTGGATTTTTATCTTTATTTTCGGTTACAATTGCCTCTGGTTACAGTCAGTCTGACCTGGGCTCCTGTTCAGAGGGAATGCAAGTAGGAGCCCCCAAAGAGACTCCCAGTAAATGTGGGAAAAGCAGGTGAAAAGGCAAACTAAATCTCTCTCGGGCTGGAACAGGAAAAGTTATCTTGATAAAAAAAGGATGACTTGCCTTGTAAAAACTATGCCAGTTATGAAAATAAGTACAAAATGCATGTACTTTTTATTTCATTTGCACTGTCAAGTAAGGTATGTTTAAGTTGTTTCATAAGTCTTTATGCAGTTATGCTGTGCCTCAGGAGTATAGTTAGAGGGTTGCATCCCCAGAGAAGTCTCTGGAAGTCTCTGGAAACATAAGACAGTCTAGAAGATCACCAGAGATTTTTCAACAAGGGGTAAGAAAGCTGTACTCAAGATACATTTCTTAAGCTTTCTTGAAAGTATCCAATCTACTTATTTTACTAGACTAAATCCTTTCAGGGGAATACTTGATCTCTTTAGGAATGTGTTGGGTGGATCAGTGAGGTCTCTCTATAATCCTTCACATATTTTTATCCTATTTCTGTGAACACCTCCACCCTTTTAAGACTGCTCGAGGTGGATGGTGAGGTAGCCTGAAGCATGGATGAGGTCCCACCTTCACCAATGATAGCAAGTCAATAAAAAGCATTTTGAAAACTACTTACACAGCAAATATAATGACTCAGCTTTGCCTCACAGTTCAGTTTGCCTCAGTTCAGTTCCGTTTCTCTGCTTTTACAAGGGGTGTGGGGTGAGCCCCGATCAGTCTCGCAGAGGGTTGTTTTATTTGTGACAAAACCTGAGCTGTGCCTATCATCAACACTGCAGCAATGGGAGACAGCTGTTTTCTACAAGGCTCTATAAATAACTCTTGTGGGTTCAAAGGCCTCCCCGAACTGGAAAGACACCAGTTCACCCCTCGCAATTCTTGATGCTGTAGTAATACCATGCTTTTTAGCAGAAAACAAACAAACTAATGTCTTTTTAATATGTTTTCCTTGGATTGTTCTGGTTGGGTCAGAACAGGCCTTGAGCAGGAGAGGCCATGCCGGCAGGTTTTTGTGGCCAAGGTGGCAGGCCCGTCCCAGTCCCCAGGCTGCTGTTGCTTCCATGCAACTGCTGAAAAGGGGTGGTGGGACACCAACAATGCCTGCTCCCTGCTTCTTGGGACAAATAAATATCCAACCTTGCAGGTTTTCACTTTATAGATGGAGAAATACAGTCAGTGCAGGAAAAACGATCTCCTCCTCTTTGTGGCACACCATAAATTTGGACTTTTGAGCACCAAGTTAAAAATAAGTGTGTAAGAATAAGCTTATTCATGAAGTACATAAAAAGTGGTGACTTTGTGGGTAATCTTTGATGGGACAAACTGTCAGGGATGACCTAGAGGCTGCCTCATCCCCTGCCTGCATCCAGTACCTGGCAGGGGTCAGCGGCCATTTTGTTTTCTCCCTGCCTTTCTTCCACAGGCAGAATTCACACTTTTGTGAAGGTTTCTCTTGCTTTAGAGGCCAGAGATCCCTTGCTCTTTCTCCTCCCATCCCAATGGGGCAGTCCAGCCTCCAGGTGGAGTGTTGGAGGAGGCTACGTGTCCCCGGGGCAATCGCCATCTTTAGCCTCAGGCCAACGTTCAGCTTGACCATGATCCCTCTTAAGCTAATGAGAGTCCCATTGGGTCTGTTTATGACTGAACAAGCACTTAAATGCTTTGATGCTTTGGGATCCAATGCACCGTGGCTTTCACCCTTGCCTTCCCAGCACAAGGTACCACAGTATTCACTCTGCTGCTTAGGGTTTGGGGCACCCTCCACAGCTGGGCCTGGGGGACATTTTGTCCACAGGTCTCCACCAGAACGTAGCCACAGTTTTGAACATGGGTTATCTCTTAAATTACTTTCTCCTGGTCTTTTTATAGCTCTCTTGACGAAGTGGAATTTATTCTTTCTTTTTTGGATATAGATGGAGGTGTAAATCCAGACAAATATAACTCTTGAAGGGGAATCAACCTGTCTGTGTCATGGCTCAGCAGTGCTTGCATTGCCTCTGGTGTATATAAAGCAATAGGGCTCCTTTTTAAACCTCTGAGACTGACATAATGTTATTTGGGTATTTTTTCTTCTTTATAGACAATTAAATGGTTCTTCTTTAAAAGAGCTGGCTCCTAGTGGTAGGTAGAAACCTACAATCTTTTTCTTACCACGCACTTTTATATTTAAAGCCTCTATTTTTAACCCAATGGTGGGATTCAGGGTTAATGCTTGTTAGATCTGTGTCTAGACAGTTGTGAAAAACAGGAAATGAATTACATTATAGTACGAAAAGAGAATTTAACCTTTTCTCTCCTCACTAACACATGTGACTGAGGAAAATATGCTACAGCAGAGTATTTTGGAAAGTTTAAGGAAGTAGAAAAATGAAGAGGAGGGGGGGAGGAAGGAAAGTAGCTGGGTTTCCACAAGGTCTTGTGGGAATTATTTCACAGAAAATAATGAGCCAGACTCTGCCCTCAGCTATACCCAGGCAGTAATTTGTATCCTCTGGCCTCTGCAGAAAACTTGCATTTTATTATTCACTGCTTTTTCTGAACATTCAGAAGAAAAAAGAAAAATAAAAAGCCAAGTTAACGTGTTTCACACACATGCCAGCACATGTGTGATACTGCAAGAGGGAAGGGCCGAGCCCTCTGTCCTCCAGCTCAGGGAGGCAGATTTGTAACACTCCAGGTGCTAACATCACCTTACACCCAGAGATGATCTCCAGCGATAACCTCAGGCTGCCTAAGGTCTTTACTTAATATCTACAAAGTTATTTATTCTTTATTTGAATTACAGACTGCAAATTCCCTTGCTTGGCCCTTTAGGACTGAAGGTAAGAGCCCAAAGGCCTGCTGGCCTCAGGCTGCAGCACCACCATACTGCCTAGTCTGCCAACACACAGGGGAAGACCCAAGTTTTAAAAGGCTGCTGCAACAGCCCCAGAGCACAAATTAAGCCTGGGCTAGTGTGGACAGCCATACTGCTTGGAAAGAGTGCAAAGTAGAGGCTTGGGTGCTCTTTACCCAGTTATCTTCCCCAGCCCCCTTGCAAAGTGGCAGCTGTTTGGATGCAAGACACACCACCATCACAAGTGGTACTTGCTGGCATCTTCAGTACCACTTCTGAGTTCTTTCCTCAGACCCCTTAATGTGCCCCCAGTAGTGTCTTTTCCAGCCTGCCTCATCACCCCCCCCCAGCGCTCCAGGAGGAGCCAGCAGTCAGGAGCCCCTCTGGGCTGCAGAGCTACCAGCCAAGCGTCCTGCTCCCCTGCCAAACCAGCATTCTCCTGCTGCCAGCCACATCTCCATCCGCATCCCCTTCCTGCTCCCATCTGCATCCCCATCCTGCTCCCATCACAGTCCTCCACCAAAGATGGCCTTGCCTGGCTGGGCACTCCCTCAAGGACCCTGTTTATTTATCTCGGCCACAATTCGCTGCCCCGTCTTCAGCTCTTTGCTGGAGCCAAATGTTTATGATTGTTCACTGGCCAGAAACATGCATATCCCCATGGCAGAGCAGCAAAGCCTTCCCAAGGATCTTCCCCACTGCTTAGCCCAGGCTCTGCCGCTCCTGCCCTCCTGGGACCCCTACAAGCTTCAGTGGCTGCTGGGAGCATGGAGGAAAGGGATTAGGTCCTCCCTGGGACTGTTTATTTGCTTCGTTTTATCATGATGGCTTTCAATTTTGTAGGCACATGAATATGAAGTATACACATCACTAGAATAATATTGTAGCTAATTTTATGGCATCTTGAGCACCATCCAAAAAGAAAAAAAAGAATGCAACAACCAACCAACTCCCCTCGCGATGGAGCAAACTAAATAAAGTTTTTTAAGCAATGCAATATTTCCCTCTATAGTTGTCAATGTTTCCATTGCCAGTTTGTCTTCCTAAAGTAACCGAGTTTTGGCACAAGATTTTGTATCAGAAGAAAAATAACATCATGCAGTATTTCCAAGGGGGTATAGGATGGGGAGGAGATGTTAAAATCACTAGAAGTGTGGCAAGATGTCGGCCTTGGAGCCTTCAGAAGGAAAGGGCCTCAATTTATCCAGATTTACTTGCCTGTGCTCTTGCCAGCAAAGGAGGGAGGGGAGCAGGAGCCCTCGCAGCCCTGATGCCTGGCCGAGTGGCAGCAGCGAAGGTGCGGGTCCTCCTCAGAAAGAGGAAGGATCTAATTTAAGGCCTCTTGCTGCTAATGCCGAGGTGAGCTGAGCAAGCATGGGAGCCGCTACCCCCTGTAGAATGTGTTCCTGTGAAAGCAGCCATTTACATATATATATATGTACACATAGAGAGGAAGCACAGAGATGAGCCTGCAGATGCACAGACACACAATTAATTAAATCTGTCTTTCAGAAGCCTTGCTTTATAATGTAAGGAAGGTCAATAATTTTCTTGTCAGCAGCAGCTTTGCTTGAAGGAGAGGCTTGAGGACATGGCTCATCCTGTGGTGGGGAAGGAATGTTTCTGCATTAATCACAAATCTCTGTTCTTTTTTCATTAATATATCTGCCTGATGTAAGTATAACCTGCTTGACAGTCTAACACAGCCAGAAATGGCATTTGATCTACGGCAGAGGTGGAAATCCAAACAGAAAAGGATACAGCTATCCCAAGGACCCTCATTTTGATCCCTCTCCATGAGCACATGCATTATCCCTGAAGTCTCTTGGCCCTGGAAACCAATGGAGGAACCCCAAAGCTCCTTTTGCTCGCCAGGCTGGGTTGATGTAGTACCTTCTCGGGTATCTCACAAAGCCACTTTTACCTCCAGCCCATCCTCAGGTTACCAGATGAACTGCACCAGCTGGGATCTTGCATCCCTCTTAATATTTAATCATTCTTTGCCCTTATTTTCTTAAGTTGCTGGTGAAACCCTAACCGGTCTGCATGCTACAGCACAGCAGTATTGTGTTACAGAAAGTGCAAAACAAAGCTTCCACTTGCTGATCCAGCCATGCCAATGGCTGTTCCACTGGAGCTCCATAGATGATTCTCCAAAGGGCATTAAGCAGCAGCAAGAATTGGTGATAATGTTATTTGGGAGCAGGCTCACTGTGCAGGCAGGGACAGGGGACCTTACTGCAGGACACAACAATGCCATCCCAGATGAGACCAAGTGACAGTGAAGATGCTAATGCCTCCTTTGGACTCCACATTTATGCTTTTGTCATGTGTTGGGCCTCAGATGTCCTCAACACTGGAGAAGCTCCATGTGTGGGCTCCTGCCATGAACTCTATCTGCTCAACTAGAGCATTTGCTCATTGAATGAGCACAAATAATCCCCATTTCTGGGGATTTCTGTAAACCAAGCAAGAATCCCCAGCAGGGTGGTAATGTCCTGCCACCTCCACTGCCTGCATTGCCCCTGCACGAAGCCAGCAACAGGGACAGGGTGGTCCCTGGCAAGGAACCGTGCATGTCCCCACAGCGGTTCAAATCAGCGAGGCCACAGAGACCACAGGCAGAAAGGTTTTGCCCCAGCTCTTTTCCATCAGGGAAGGTGACAGCTTTGCCCCTGCTCTGGCAGCCTTTGGCAGTGGCTCAGAGGAGGCTGGGGCTCTGCTTCTGTGCACAGATCCAACCTCTGTGCAAGGTGTGAGCTTGGAGAGGCTGGTGAGTGGGGGCTGCTGGGAGGAAGCCCTTCCCTTGGCCTTTCAGATATCCTGCATACCCAACCTGGAGGGCTTGGGGGTGTAATTATTCAATAAGTTAAAAGAACAAGGATTAAGGAAATTATCTTCCCAGTAAAATACCTCTGACAAATATGGCAGGTAGGGCACAGCAAATCCCCTTCCAGCCTCTTCTTCCCAACCTACTGTCATGCTCAAGGTGCCTGTGGTCAGAGGAGAGGCTGGAGCCCCACAGCCCTTCCCAGCACCGGTCATTCTGCATCTCAGGACCCAGCTGGTCCGGCTCCCTTTACTTCATAGCAACTCCATGGAACGACGCATTTGAAAACAACTTCTGGCCAGACACATACCTTAGCATATTAAAAGGTATTTTTAGTACCTCTGGCAGAGTGGATAAAATTCTGCTTTCAGCTCTACTAAGACAACTCCATGGACTTCGCTGGCAGCACCACATATTCATACTGAGGCAGCAGCTGGTAGAAGCTACTTGACTAAATAATTGCATTTACTTCACGAGAGACAAAAAAACCAAGCACCGGTGGGATTCCTGACTTACAGAGGGCTGGATTTTCTCCCTAGGAACGTGACTTTGCCTGATAAAAGTTTGAATTGCTGGAGAAACAGCATCACGTAGCAGGGAAAAGATACTCTGAATGTTGCCTCCTCGATTTGTGATGACTTTGTTTTTGCACTGGTATAAATATAACCGTGACCGTTTCATACAGCAAAGCGCTCTGCGAGGAGTTACAGTATAAATAGCCGAGCTGATTACACGGGCCGTAAACAAGGACTTGGAAACCCTTGCTTCACCCCAGCAGTTTAGAAAGGGGGAAAGAGGAGGGAACTTTACAGCGAAATGGTTAAAAGCCACAGGCAGAAGGTTTTCTCAGGATGGCTCCCAGAGCGGAGCTGGTGCTCTGCCATTTCAGCAGCCAAGCTGGGATGGTGGGAAGCACGCCGCCACAATTGCATACTAAAAAGAAGGGGAGGCTGAGATAACTACCATCTTCTCAATGTGTAGGCGGTTTAAAAAAAAATAACATATAATGATTCCTGTCTTATTGCAGTGTTTAGGTTCCAGATATAGCCTTGCATGGGAAGGCCGGTGTGACGCTGAACCAGGCCAAATGAGCATTTCCTGCTTTTAAGTAATATGATGTCAGAAATCCAGCTTGTTGGAAACACCCTGCTCACGTCCCTCTGCTCCAGCACCAGACACTCAAAATGAGCTTGAGGTGAATAATGCTGCTTCGCTCGGACTGTGTGAGTGACACTCCATAGCTCACGTCCTTCAATGCTTGTTTTTATGGCTATAAGATGAAGCTCTTCTGAGCTTCATACCTAGGAAGTGGTTTCACTCACTCTGAAACTCAGGGACTTGCCAGAGGCCTTAGATAACCAAGTAAGATTTGTTTCAGCTGCCCTCAGTATCCAAGGTATTTCCTACTGTAAGTAGAAGGAAACATTGAGGATACTTAAGCAACCATATTTGTTTATTTTAGGTCAAACTGGAGAGATTTTCCAGAACCACTACTGCAGCTGCACTTCGCTTGGTGAAGGGCTGCATTTGCACGGAGCACTTTGCTTCCGACTCCGTGATCACAAAGGAAAACCTGCAGCGAGAGCTGAGCTCCATGGGGAAGGGCGCATGCAGCTGCTGAGCGAACCTGAGCAGATGCCTCCAGACACACCCTATGCTTCATTAGCCTGGGCCTCAACTGGGACAACTCCTGTGTAAGGAGGAAGCCAGAAGGAAGAAAATCACCAGTATTCCTTCCCTCAAATTTCTGGGTAGGTAATTACCCAAAGAGAGACAGACATCCAGACAGGTTTTGCCTTGAGAGGAGATGAGCTTATCCAAGCCTGTGCATCCAAAGTGTCGTAGGAGAGCAATCCCACCAAACCTGGAGCCATCTGCTCAGCCGGGTGATGTGTGAAGCGATGCTTTGCTTGTCCTCCCCTCTGGCAAGCGTAGCTCGTGCCAGTCACAGGGGACAGCCACCACCTGGGTGATGCATGGTGTCATGGATGTCTCAGTAATGGTTCTGCAAGGTGGGAGGTGACTGTGACTACTGCAGGGACATGGTAGGATCTTCACACCTCCTGCCTGTTCTCTGCTAAAGCTTTCTCAGGTCGTTCAGTTCACAACCCACATTTGCTGAAACGTTTCGGGGGGGGAACTACAGCACTGTAAAATGAAAAAATGTGGACCAAAATTATTCTACCAAAAGAAAAAGTGGAACCCAGAGATGGGTGTTTGGAGAGCAACAGTGTTTCAGCACCTGCACCAGGCTCTGGCTGGACAATGAGGGGTTGAGGAGGCCACACAGGTCAAAATGTCCCGACCTGGGCTCTCATCCTGGAATCTGATTCATACAGAGGCACCCTGGTGCCTCCCTGCAGCTTAGTTAACAGTGCAGATCAGATTGCAAATGTCCTGGGTGCCTAAATTTAGCCCCTGAAATCCATATATTGATAGCAAAGCAATTAGTCTGGTAAGGTGTCATGCACCCGTTTCAGCAGGGATTGTGAAGGCTGAACAGATCCCCCAAAATGAGTAGGTGCTTCAACAACACTTGTAGACAGTCCCTGATGTGCAGGGAGGACTTGCACTGACGTTACAGACTCAGGCACCCAAGGGCAATAACTAGCCCATTAGCAAGCTATGGATCACCTCTGCACCGCTGTCAGTCAACTGGGTTTTGATTGTAACAGCTTCTCGAGCAGGAGAGCGCCTCTGGCTCCTGGTCCCAACCCGCACCTCCACCAAATGCTGACTGCTCTCTCTGCTGGCCAACTGGGAAATGGTATTTTCTCAAGACAGTGCCGGTGGTTTATGTTTGCAGAAATGCACCAACCAAACAAATACACACCAAAAATATGGACCGGCTTTTGTCTGAAGTCCCAAGGAAGGCAATAGAAAAGGTTAGCTATTAAGTAAACTCTATTATTAACTAAAATGCGTCAGCAAAGAGGAGAAAAAAGCAGGAGAGACATGGGTGTGCAGCTTACTGCATCAATAGCCTGATGGAGGTGAGAGGAACTACCTGTGAGATGGGATGTCCACCTGTTATAAGGCTATTGGGGTCTCTCCCTAACATGTCTAGAAGTAAAAGTGTTGGGGGATTTCCAGTGACCAACAGAACACAGGAGCTGGGAGGCTGAGGGGTTGTGAGTAACTGACCTGAGGGCAGGGGAGTTTATCCTTGCTTTGTTCAACGCCTGACTCAACGGTGATCTCAACCAAAACACCACTGCACAAGGGCTCTCAGGGAACGATGCTATAATAACTAGAAGCAACAGAAGGGCTTCCCTGTAGGAAGGGATAAGGTGAAGCTAAACGGGAACAGAAAGCTTAATTCCATCAAGAAACCATTGTACTGAAAGTACAAATAAAGAGCTCATCTTTGTGCTGAACACATGGGGACACCGTCTGGTCAGAGGGGAGATTAAACGTCTCAAGGGGCAGCACAGAGTAGAGGTGAGCACACGCTGACCCTGCTGTGCCAGTGCACCCCAGCAAACCAGGCTGCAGTAACAGCAAAGCCTTCGTGTTATTTCTTGTCTCAAAGTAGCATGAGCCCAGCTCCCTGCGTCAAGGAGTGAGGCTCTCCCTAGAGCACCGCTTTGGTGCCAGCCTGGAGCTGCACCTGAGGACCACCAACTCGGGCCCTACCATATGGTGTACCCTATGCGTATATATGTCCATGGTATAAAGTTTTTTGAATTTTAGGTGTTTAAACCCATCAGTGATGAGAGTGCTGATAATTTGAGACTTCTGGCAGTGACAGTGCCTCCTCAGCATCAGCTTTCCAGGGGCAGTTCTTTGCTCTTACTTCTGCCACTCTCAACAAACTTTGCTTTTCCACCTGTGACTCACTGTGGCACTCAGTGACTAAACCACGCTGGTGGGGCCACCTCACGTGCCAGTCTGAGGTGACAGCAGACAGGTTAAACACTGCAAGTTCCCCAAAACACTTAGGACGGGAGCTAATTGGAGAGAGAAGGGAGCAAAGAGGGGAGAGGATTCACTTAGTCCCTCTGATGGGACACCAAGGCTAATCAGCATCAGAGAAAGGGCTGGTCTCTGCCAACTATGGAGGAGCAAGTAGCTCCTCCTTGCCCTTTGGGGCCCTAAATGAGCACTTGGTGTATTCCTGAATTCTGGCTTTCTGATAGCACACCTTTTGAAACTGTGATGAAATGCCACCAGGCTTGAAGGGCAACAGAGACAGCACCACAATCTCAACACCCTCAGCACTGAATGAAATCGTTCTCTGGCTTTCACCTATTCCTCTGGAACGACAACTTTTTATAAGGGCTACAAAAAGATTGTTAATTATAGAAAAGCTATCTTCACACACACCAGCCTGCTACATGGAAACTTAAGTGGCTGTTCAGAGTGATTACAGACAAAAAGGACTGTCCCTTGATATTTTTTTAAAAACTTGTATATTCTGCATAATGGTTGTAACTGTTCTCCTTAGCAGCCTCAATCCTGGAACTAGATTAAACCAGGCAAATTCTTGTGCCTATGCTTCACCAAAGGGAGTGTGTCACGGATTCCAGTACCAGAAACCAGCTGAGGATGGCAGCTCAGTACTTGAATCAAGTGACATGGATGAGAACCGTATGTTCTCTAACAACTTAAAGAGTCTGTTGAGCAATGCACAGGAACCCCGTGTACAGGAGATTCAGTCACTTGAAGGATAAACTGTGCTTAATGCAACCTGTTCATCTGAAATGTGGATCATTAAATTCTCACTGCTGCTGTTGTCCAGCCTGGGTGGTGCCTGCAGTGCCCTGGACTCCAGGTTACCATCTATATAGGGCTGGGCAGGAAAATATCTGCTGCTGGGCACATGCACAAACAGATTTCACATCACTCCAAAATAGTAAGTAATGTCTTTGCTCACTCAAAGCATGCCTGCCACACCAGTGCCAGGCAGAAAAGGATAGCATTTCATCCAAACACAGACAAATCAGACCTTTTACACAGGTGTTTCTGGTTAAATCCAGAACTGCCCCCTCTTGGGAGAGCTCTGAGCACCCATTAATCAGGAATCCTGAGTTCCATCATCTCAGTTGCATCTGGTGAAGCTGGTTCACAGGGACAGAAGCTACAGATCAACTCTCCCAGTCTACAGACGAGTGCCCTGACCTATCCATTATCTGTGCTGGCACCCAAGGAGTCTGTGTGGCAGCTGCCCCCCTGCACAGTCAACCAGCTGTGCTGCATCTGGCTATACAAACTCTAAGTTCCTACGTTCAGCCAGCCCTTATGACACAAAAAGAGACATTTGGATGAAGTGCATCAACCCCACAATCGTTCAAAGGTCTGTCTCTGCTGTTAACAGTGAGTAAATTCTCTGAAACTGATGGGAGGCACACTAATAGAATATGTATACAACAATACAACTCTGTAACAGTAATATACATACAAGTATCTTTGAAGTTTTTCTATTTTTCTGTATTTACAAATAAAATGATCCCTTAATACTTTAAAATGTATTTGCCTTCAACAAGACTGAAGTCCATCAGAAATGTTTATTTTAGTCTCAATCCCAGTGGGTTTCCAAGGCCTGACTGGGTAAAGACCTGAGCAGCCTGGTCTGACCCGATTTGAACAGGAGACTGGACTAGAGACCGCTTGACACTTCTAACCTGAATTACTCCAGCAGCCTGTGCTTCTGGGATATGCTAGTATTTAAAGTAGAACAGGTCCAAAACCAGAGAATTAAATACCCCATTTAGCCTATTTCTCTAATGCGTAGCAGACAGCACCTGTCTAGGACATGGGAGACTTTGCTCCAAACCCCTAGTCCATGTGATGGCTTTCCTGGGTTCCCTTGCAAGGATGCAGCTTGATGTCAGCTCTGAGGAAATTCAGCAGCAAGTGACCCTGTAGGCTTTCTCATTCCCTTCCCCCCCACCATATGTTCCTGCTGATTCCCTTACACCAGCACGAGCAGCTGTCTGACCTCCTGGCAAACCGGCTCAAGGAGCTGAGAGGCAGAAAAAGAAAGCCCCTTTGCTTTCTGTGGGTTTAGCTCCCTACCCCGGATTAGCAGGGAGCCAGACAAACGCCAAGTGCGAGCCTACGGGGGCAGGTGAGAACACACAGCCAGCGCAAGGAGGAAAAGCAACTGCATCTTCCAGCAACCCCCAGCATGAGGACATGTTGAAAGACAGGCATTTAATCCTCCCCTTGTACAGCACAGCAACTGAGACAGTTACCTGCTGGGGAGTTCAAGATTGTACTAATAAATCTGTGCTCCCTTTGCGGGTCTGACCTTTAGGCTTCTGCTAAACAAACGTAATTGATAAAGTCAGTGACTAAACTGAGCTGCACTGTCTGTTTATGTGATAGAAATCGTAACAAAAAGCAACTATTCTATATCTCACTTGTACAACGTGTCCACAATTAACAACCTGATATACATTATTTGGTATTTTACCTATACATTTTCCCCAAAGCCTCTTACAGCACGTAAATGCTCTTTTCAATTTGGGCACAGTAGAAGTAATATGCTTATGGTGGGACATCTGCCTTTGATGTGATATATTAAAACCCGAGTTCATTCTTATGTAATCAAAATAAAAGTTTTTATTCAGCAGCCTCACCAGGTATTCTATTTGCCCAAATGCTTATTCCATGTAAGGAAATGTAAACCATAAATACAATGTAAGAGCAGCAAAACAAAACCCACCCACTCAAAAGGGAAGGAGGGAGAACTTTGTTCACTTCACTGTCCTTCCAAGGAAGAGCTGTAATCGGTCTGGCTGCCGAATCGATGCACAAAGTCCGAGAGGGGGAACACTGAGCCCCATCCCACTTTGGGATTCATACTGATGAAATCATCCAAGTTCATCTTGGAGTCTAAAGAAGGACCAGAAAAAGGAAATAGTTAAGTTCCTGGTGCAGCTTCTGTAGTGTATGTATACAGCTATCACAAAAATGCCCCAAACCCTCTCTTGGATAGCTCCGTTCAAAATAGCGACGAGGTCACGCACACTTGTCGAGCAACAGTCAGCAACGTCCTGCAAATTGTACAGTGCTACAAAAACATGTATTTCCAGTCCCTGAAATCTGGCTTTTGCCCTGATCCCCCTCTCTGCCCACAGCAATAATGGCTTACTGGATCAGTAAGAATCCTTAGCCATTAGAAACCAGTATGCATAGGACAGAGTAAAATTTCTACCTCCAACAGCAGCCTCAAAGGGTTGAGTAGCGTCAGAGAACAGGAGTGTAAACAACAGCCAACACAGAACTGACACAGAACACAACTACGACAGGAGCACAAAAATCTGATCACTCCAAAGCAGGGGAGATGTTATCCCCCCACTGAGTTCTGAACCAAAGTCCACTGAGTCACCTTTTGACTGACTACAGAGGAACCAGGGAGCAGCAGTCAGATTTGGAAGTTGCTCTGTGTTTCTCAGAAGCGATCATTTCAACAAGAGCAAGTGCAGGGTCCTGCACCTGGGGAGGAATAACCCCCTGCACCGGCACAGGTTGGGGGCTGACCTGCTGGAGAGCAGCTCTGCAGAAAAAGACCTGGGAGCTGTGGTGAACAACAGGATGACCGTGAACCAGCAAGGAGCCCTTGTAACCAAGGTGGCCAATGGCTTCCAGGGGTGCATCAAGAAGAGTGTGGCCAGCAGGTCAAGGGAGGTTATGCTGCCCCTCTAACTCTGCCCTGGTGAGGCCTCAGCTGGAGCACTGTGTCCAGTTCTGGGCTCCCCAGATCAAGAAGGACAAGGAATTGCTGGAGAAGCTACAGTGAACCACAAAAATTATTAGGGGCCTGAAACATCTCTCTTATGAGGAAAAGCTGAGGGACTAGGGGCTTTTTACTTTGGAGAAGCCTGAGGTGGGGACCAATCAATGCTTATAAATACTTAAAAGGGTGGGTGTCCAGAGGAAGGGGCCAGTCTTTTTCCAGTGGTGCCCACTGAGAGGACACGAGGAAGTTGCCATAAACTTGTACATAAGTTCCATCTAAATATGAGGAGGAACTTCTTCACTTTGAGGGTGGCAGAGCACTGGGACAGGCTGCCCAGAGAGGTTGTGAAGTCTCTGTCTCTGCAGACATTCAAAACCTGCCTGGACAAGTTCCTGTGCAACCTGCTTTAGGTGGACCTGCTCTGGCCAGGGGTTTGGACTAGATGATCTACAGAGATCCCTTCCAACCCCATATCATTCTGTGATTAGCCCCTTGGCAATCTTACAGTTGACTACAGTATTTGCTCTGCATTTGCTTTTCTTCCAGCCCTAAGCCTTGTCCCTGCTGTACACTGGCCCACTGGAATATATGGACTATCGGAACGGTCTGAGATAACCAAGCCCGTAGCCTGGAGAGATGCTCAGGCAAAGAAGGGCACAAGTCTAAGCTGGGAGCAAACACTTTTTTTTGGAATCCTGAACCACTGAATGAAGTCAGAGAGGGAAAAAGTTAACTGCCATAGTTTCAAGAGAAAAGTAACCATGACTGCTGTTTGCCAGGAGTTTGATCTGCTCTGACCCCCGCAGGAGAGGAAGAAACCAAACCATTCTGTTGTCTGTGTGGATGCTAGAGAGCTCAGTGGAAACCTCTGGTGGACAGTTTTGGGTTTTGGTGCCTCATCCATCCTTTCTCTGCAGCTGGCCTGGTACAAGCTTTGCTGACTCAGAACCATGCTGATCAGAGGCTTCCAAGTCCTCAGCCTATTCAGCTCTGACTACAAATATCCGTGGGATTGTTGTTTTATGTTCTTACTGACAATCTGTGCAAATAATCTTTTTAAATGCCCATTAAAAGAAAACTGGAAGAGAATGAGTTTAAAGAATGGAGTGGGAGAGCCATTGGATTTACTGTTATAGTTTCCTGCTGCATTTAAGTATTTATTTTAGCGTGAATTATTCATGTGCGCATTTAAGGATTAAAAACTAAACAAGAGCAGGCTCTAATGAATAGATTGTAAAATCCATAGGATGGAATTTGCTTCAGCTGCAAAAACCTTGTGTAATTAGGCTTACCACTATGGCCAGCGTAAGCGAGGAAGGGAAGACGATACTGGGGAATCCCAGTCCCAGCAGTGCCAGCCAGAATCCAGCTCCCAGAGCCCACTCTTTGCACCACACCCACACGAGGGCACAGCTGTGCCATTTGCCTCACGTTGAAAATCCTTACATTCACCTAAGCATCTTCCTGCCCAACTGTGGAGGAACTTAACAGAAACCAAGCAATTTGCTGTTGTAGCTCAAGAACAACTAGCAGCGGGTAACAGCTCTTGCTTGCTGGTAGCCTGGGAACCCTGTTTTCCAGCACAACACAGCCATCAGAGAAGTTTAATGAAAGGAAAAATGTTTTAACAAAGCAAACAAGAACAGAACTGAAGCGCGGACGGTCTAAGAACCAGTCAGTAGATGGCACTGGCACCGTATGAGAGCAAGAGGAGATAAGAGACTGCACATGCCTGCAGGGCTATGATCTCACTGGCATCGTGGAGACTTGGTAGGATGGCTCCTCCTATGACTGGAGTGGATGCAGGCTCTTCAGGAAGGTCAGGGAGGGAAGAAGAGGAGGGGGTGTTGCACTTTATGTCAGTGACCAGCTGGAGTGCATGGAGCTCCACCTGGGGGTGGATGAGGAGCCAATTGAGAGCTTATGGGTCAGCATTAAAGGAAGGGCAGGGAGAGGTGACATCACAGAATGCTACAGGCCACCCGACCAGGAAGACTGAGCAGATGATGCACTCTATAGACAGATAGGAGCAACCTCACCTTCACAAGCCCTGGTCCTCACTGGGGACTTCAACCACTCCAATATTTGTTGGGGGGACAACACAGCAGGGCATAAGTAACCCAGGAGATTACTGGAATGTGTCAATGATATCTTCCTTCTCCAAGTGACAGAGGAGCCAATGAAGCACCATGCTGGATCTTGTTCTCACCAACAAGGACGGGCTGGCAGGGAATGTGAAGCTCAAGGGCAGCCTTGGCTGCACTGACCATGAAATAGTGGAGTTCAAGGTCCTTAGGGCAGAGAGGAGGGTGCATGGCAAGCTGACTACACTGGACTTCAAGCCTTTTCAGGGATCTGCTTGGCAGAGTACCATGGGACAAAGCCTTGGAGGGAAGAGGGGCCCAGGAAAACGGATTAATATTCAAGGATCACCTTCTCCGAGCTCAGGAGCGATGCAACAAAGGGGAAGTCAGGCAAAAACACCAGAAGTCCTGTGTGGATGAACAAGGAGCTCCTGGAGAAACTCAAACAGCAAACCAAAGCCTGCAGAGGCTGGAAGCAAGGATAGGAGGAATATTGAGAAATTGTCCAAGCAGCCATGGATCAGGTTAGGAAAGCTAAAGCCCTGGTAGAGTTAGATCTGGCTATGGGTGTCAAGGGCATCAAGAAAAACTTCTACAAGTATGGCAATGATAAAAGAAAGACTAGAAAAAATGTGGGCCTTCTCCAGAAGGAAACAGGAGACCTGTTTACCCAGGATGTGGAAAAGGCTGAGGCACTCGATGACTTTTTTGCCTCAGTCTTCACCGGCAAGTGCTCTAACCACACCACCCACAGAAAACAATGGCAGGAACTGGGAGAATGAAAAACCACCCACTGTAGAAGACCAGGTTCAAGACCATCTGAGGAACCTGAAAGTGCACAAATCCATGGGACCTGATGAGATGCATCTGAGGGTTCTGAGGGAACTGGTGGCTGAAGATGCTAAGCTACTATCTATCATATCTGAGAAGTCATGGCAGTCTGGTGACGTTCCCACCAACTGGAAAATGGTGAAACGAAACCTCAATTTTTAAAAAGGGAAGAAAGGAAGACCTGAGGAACTACAGGCTGGTCAGTCTCACCTCTGTGTCTGGCAAGATCATGGGGCAGATCCTCCTGGAAACTCTGCCAAGGCACATGGAGAACAAGAAGGTGATCGGTGACAGCCAACATGGCTTCACTACAGGCAAAACATACCTGACAAATTTGGTGGCCTTCTATAACAGGGTTACAGTGCTGGGGGATAAGGGAAGAGCAAAAGACAATCTACCTGGACTTGTGCAAAACATTTGACACTACTGCATGACACCTTTGTCTGTATATTGGAGAGATGGATTTGATGGATGGACCACTCAGTGGGTAAGGAATTGGCTGGATGGTCAAAGCATTGCTGTCAACAGCTCGATGTCCAAGCAGAGGCCAGTGATGAGTGGCATTCCTCAGGGGTCAGTACTGGGACCGGTGCTGTTTAATATCTTTGTCAGCAACACAGATGTTGGGACTGAGTAAGTAACTTCCCTCAGCAAGTTTGCCAATGACACCAAGCTGTGTGGAGCGATCAACACGCTGGACAGAAGAGATTCCATCCAGAGGGACCTGGGCAGGCTTGAGAGGTAGGCCTGTGCAAACCTCCTGAAGTTCAACAAGGCCAAGTGCAAGGTTCTGCACATCTCCTAGTCTCAATACAAGCTGGAGGCTGAAGGGATTGAGAGCAGCTCTGTGGAGAAAGACTTGGGGGTACTGGTAGATGAAAATCGGGACATGAGCCAGCAATGTGCGCTTGCAGCCCAGAAAGCCAACCTTATCCTGGGCTGCATCAAAAGCAGACTCGCCAGCAGGTTGAGGGACATGATTTTGTCCCTCTACTCTGCTTTGGTGAAACCCTACCTGAAGTACTGCATCCAGCTCTGGGCCCCCCCAACATAAGAAGGGCATGGACCTGTTGAAGCAGGTCTGAAGGAGGGCCACTAAAGGGATCAGAGGGCTGGAGCATCTCTCCTTCAAGGACACGCTGAGAGAGTTGGGGTTGTTCAGCCTGGAGAAGAGAAGGCTCCAGGAAGAACTTAGAGCAGCCTTCCAGTACCTAAAGGAGGCCTACAGATAAGCTGGGGAGTGACTCTTTGTCAGGGAGTATAGTGACAGGAGGAGGGGTAAAGGTTTTGAAAGAGGGGCGATTTAAATTAGACATTATGAAGAAATTCTTTACTGTGAGTGTGGTGAGACACTGGAACAGGCTGCCCAGAGAAGTTGTGGATACCCTATGCCTGGAAGTGTTCAAGACTGGGCTTATGGATAGGGCTTTGAGCAGCCTGGTCTAGTGAGTGGTGTTCCTGCCCATTGCAGAGGGATTGGAACTAGATGATCTTCAAGGTACATTCTCCAACCAAAGCCATTCTATCCATAGGAAAAAACACTGTGAGACCTCCCCTGTTTTACTGAGTTCAGGAGCTAACAATTTCTCTCTGCTGCTTTTCTTACTCATGTGCTGACTCTGAATGCCATGGATGTCATGTTAGACCTTACAGCTTCAGGCACAGCTCGGGAAAAAATGCACAAGGACACCACAGTCTTTTTGCCAAAGCAAATGAAGAGTGACAAACAGCAGAATTTACAAGAGACATCTGGATGCTACAGTTGACACACCAAGAGGATTTCTCTGCATAAGTAAGGAGAAGCATACTTTAGATAACACTTATACAAAGCTGAAAGCAGCTGAATTTTCATTGAGTTGTGTTAAGGTTTACATTGCACTTACAGTCCTCCTCAGGTGCTACAGCCATTATACCAGTTTGTACTGGTGTGTGCTCAGACCCGATCTTCCTCTTTGACCAAACCCACTTCTTAACACATGCACAGTGTCAATGAGACCTAGCTGGTGCATTCTGGAATTCTTGCATAATTTTGGGTTTTTAATCAAGTCTGATACTTTTGCCCCAAGCAGGGACAAAATAAAAGGCCGTGCACTATTAGATGACATTGTTAGCCATGATAATTGTGCCTTCTGCCAACAGTAGTTAGAAAGCAGTGTTTCACCCAAGCTTTGGCTTGGCTCTCAAACCTTGGACTAACTCTGCACAGTGACAGCTGCTGAGGGGCTGCTGGAAGTCAACAAGAATGAAGCAAAGCCTCCAAGATCAGCTCTGCTGCTGCCTACCCTTGGGGGCACCTAAAATACTTATAAAGTTGGGCTTTTCACAGACTTGCATAGGTGTTTGTAGTTCTCTTCAGATTCCCCTCTCCCTTCCCTTGGCTGAGCTGGGAGAGAAGTGTTTTTGCAGGCAGAATCAGAAAGGCTGTCACCACGCTCGCTGGGAGGGTGTTGTGCCAAAGGCCGAGATGTAACTGATGGTGCAAAGCATCCTGGTCCATCTCAGTGTAAAACAAGGCTCCTCACCTTTAAATTACCTTTCACAGAAAACAGTGTAACTTCAGCAAGCCACTCATGGAATTTAAATACTTGTATCCTTAGCTGTACCTTGATTGCCTCTATCCTGACTTGATTCTTTACTTCTACAAGAGCTCATGAAGTAAGAGCCTAACTAGATAGACTAGAGTTTTATTCTCAAATGAGGGGGGCAGAAGGTTCCTGAGAAATGCATACGAGCTACTTCTCTCCATCTGGGTGCTTTCCTTTTTGCTTTCACGAGGGTCCTACCATCACCTCGGTCAGGAAATACAGAAACCGGAGACGTGCCTGGCCTCTGTCTAGCAGCTTGCCTGCTACACAGATGTGCCATCCACGGTGCCTCCAGAGTTTCTCACATGTCCTACTTGTGCTTCAAAACAAACAAGAGAAAACCCCAAAGAAAACCCCATCCTTTATGACTGCCAGGGATTTTAATAATAAGAATAAAAAGAACAAAAAGCCTTTACAAATCAATCCTGCCACTGTGTGACCAAACACCTAGGGAGAACTGAAATTCAAGCCGCTGCTTTGTGAGCTGTGGTATATAAACCATCAGACCATCTGTTTTGGGTAATTTTGAAATGCACTGTGAAGCAGTGTTTTACACAGGCTCGCAGCAAGGAGGGCTGATCTGATGAGGACTCCTAACCAAAGCAGAAATCAGACCTCATTAATTTGTGGAAAGAAGACTTTAAAAAACAAACAAACAAACCCAGGCCGGGATCATCAGCCCTAGAATGATGAATCTGTGCACCAAATCACATCTTTTTCATTTTTATTATTTGAACAAAATACCAGACTTGCCCCTGTTTTCTTTCAGCAGGTGAGATCTGCTGCAGCTCAGGCCTGCGTGTTCCAGCAGAGCTCTTTGAGGACAGGGCTGAGCAGGAAAGCACCGTGCCCCCAGGGCTGCGTTTCCAGCTCCTCCTGGCACCCACAGCACCGAGCAAGGCCAGTAAGAAACAGAGGCTTAGCTCTGGGAAAGGACTAGAGCAGGGCCAGTTGCAAGAGGCTCATGCTTATTAGCATTCTATGCGAGTTCTGATGAGACACTGAGAGTTTGAGGGGGTTTTGTTTAAGGCATTATGTGTTGTTTTTTGTTTTGTTTTTCTTTAAATAATGGTAAGGTTCTTTAAAGAAAAAAAAAATCACCTAGTTCCAGCTTCATTTTTTTTTAAAGCATGGACTGGAATTGATGACTCAAGATAAGCTTATTTTAGGAGGTTTATTTTGCAACCCCATGAGCAGCACAAATACATTTTAACAATAATTCCTTTTGAGTTAGTAGTAGGAAAAATATGTTTAATTGGTTACTGATAGAGATTCCTTGATTCAATTCCAAAAGGAATTTCATGATCCTTAAGCTTTTCCTAGTGTACTTCATCAAGAAGGACCACTGGTCCCAGTACTCTGTCCTAGCTCCACACTGGATAATTACAGTATCCTACCAATGGTTCTCTTGAGCTCATCTGACTTGGACACTACAGAATTTCCTTTGCTGATGTGCTCTATTCAGGCTTGAGAGCTGCTCTGCTCTGGAAGAGACAGTACTGTAGTACCAAGAGCAAGCATTCTTTATTTTTAAGTTTACTAAAAGCTTTAAAACCAAGTGGGATAAGAAGAGAAGTATATCTATATGTAACCAATACGCTTTAACACATAGCAAGTTCTACCAACACAATAGTATCAGAGTGCTGATTACCTTTAAATAGCAAGAATTCCTGGGCACTTGCTACCAGCATGGTGCCGATATATTAAAAAACAAATAGAAAGACTGATATATTTTAATTGTATTTTTTCAGTCTTCAAACATTTAACATCAAATACGACATGTTAGCAAACAGAAGTAATATAAAAACCTTGTATGCCTTTGTAATCATCTTCTCAAGAGCTTAGGAATTTGGCTACTGTAAATTACAGCAAACAAAGAATAATAATAATGCTCTGATCTAAACCTGCCTCAGATAAATTGATATTGAAACCATGTGGTCAATTCTGTCAGCCATGAAACTGTAGTCACCTCTAACATGAAATATGCAAGCAATTTAATCTTGCACAAACACAAATGAACACAGAAAGCAGAGTACTCTATCTGTGTGAAACAGGGAGAAAACAGTTATCTGCAATGGAACTTGGCATGGACACGAACATTAATACTCCAGGCTCTTTTGTGATAAAAAAAAAAAAGGTCTGCCACCCAGTTTGCCATCAAGCTTAAAATAAGGCATTTTTATGCCTGATAAAACTGCTGAGACATGACTACTAGTCTCTAAAGGAAGAGAATAACGAGTTCCACTTGTTAAATACTAACCTTGTCTCACCCTGTATGTTGGCCTGCAGGACACATGCTCATCTAGAGCTGCATCACTGAAGCACAGATTCAGCTAAAAGTTAAAGCACACGCTTGTTCCACAACAGTTAAACCTGGACTCCTCACTGACATACCAGTGTGCACACTGAAGCATTACAAGGTATCTTGAGTGAATACAGGGAAGACAAACAAACCCGGAGAAACTGGTACTGAATCGAAGACTACTTGAACTAGACATCCTAGATCAGGAATAGCCTACTCCTGTTCTGACCCAGATCCTGAAGCCATCTAGTGAATGACCTTCCACCTTCAGCGGGTGCAGGGCAACCAGTTTGTTCCAGCCAACTGACTAGGAGACCACAGCACATCAGCACAGACCTGGAATACTGTGCCCCGTTTGGGGCTCCTCCGTACAAAAGACAACCCTCCAGAACAGTGACATACTGAAGTGAGCCCAGAAGAACATCAAGTTGCTTGGAGTGTGAGAACATAATATTCAAGGATAAGCTGAGAGAACTGGACCTGTTCAGTCTTAAACAAAGATGACATGGAGACCTTACTGCTCTCTACATCTACCTGATCAGAGAACACAAAGAAGATGGAGCCAGAGCCACCTTCTTGGAGGAGCCTGGCTACAAGACAAGAAGAAAACAGCAAGGTGGAACACGGGAAGTTCCGATTACATACTGGGGCTTATTTTATTTTTTTTAACCATGACAGTGGTCAAATATTAGAACAGATTGCCCAGAAAGGTAGTAGCATCTCCATCCCTGGAGGGGTTCAAGACTAGACCAGACAGACCCTAAGGAAGCCCTGTTTTGAGAAGATGTTGGACTGGATGAGACATGAATGTTCCTCTCAGCACAGCAAGGTACAGAGCAATGAAATAAAGCATAGAGGAGTGAAAATCTATTTATCTTCCACTGTCTATCAACATCAGAGACAATCTGGAGGTTGGTTGAGACCACGTGGGTGCTGCTTATCAGTGATGTAAAAGTTACTTAAGTGAGATTAATAAAGAGACAATTACAGGGTTTGCTGCTGTGGAGTCATTCACTACAGCTGGAGGTACATGTACACATCTGCAACTGTTTGAGTCATTCTGTAACTTACCATCCACAAATAATGTTTTCTACTGTCTTTATTTCAGTAGAGATTTTTCACCTTCCTGGTCTGGCCTAATCTGGATTCCTCACACTTTTATTAGCTCTCAACTATCACTATAATAAGGTTTCTCAGCACCCAGAAGGCTCCAGCTAACTGAACCATGAATTGCAGTTGAGGCATTTTCCTCTTGCTACCCTACCTTTGTAGAAAACTTTACTGAGATAAGGACCAAAGCATGATAGAATTTAAGGTGCTTTATAGTCTAGAAAACACCTAAAGCTTCACAATGAGACCACATCTGTGCTCCTGCCCACATTCATAATTCATTTCTACTCTAGTGTGAAACAAAGCTTCCTTAGAAGCCAAAGCAAAGATTGAGAATTAACCTACAGCAACTCATAAAACTGTAACTTGGACCTGAAACTAAAACATGACCCTGCCTTCTCTAACAAACACACAGCAGTAATGCATGATCTAAAAAGCAACAAAAGCAAACATACAGGGCAGGAACAAGAAAACTCTTTCAAAACAAAGTTTCACCATGTTTTTCTTTATCTGGGAATGAGAGAACAAACACACATATGGCAAATGTTAGCCAACTTGCCAAGCACGTGATTAGAATAAGCTGGAGTGCTGTGTGCTAGGAATGGTTTAAGCAGTTCTACAGAGTAGAAGAGATGGCAAGTCTTAACTTCCGTCTCTGCTCGGCTTGGAGGCTGTTACCCAGACTATCACTTTAAAAGAAGCTTAAAAGGCTTAGGGAAAAGTGAGCTGAATTGTCAGTTTGCCCTTAAGTGTCCTCAGGTTCGTTCACCTGGTAGTGAAACCTCTAACACCTCACACAGGCAAACCCAGCATGCTGAGCAGAGCCTGACCACTTCCTTCTGTAAAAATACCCTGCTCTGGCAGGATGGGACCTACCAGCCACAGTGTGGTATAATCAGTGTGTTAAAATTCCCTTTGTGTCCCCTAAGCAAGTTATTTGGCCTCTTTGCTTCAGTTCCCTGCTGTAACAAGAGAACAGTGTTAGTTACCTCTCATTTTCTCCTCAGTTTATGAAGATGGGCAATTAGCCTTTGATAATTTAATGTTTAAGGGCCAGGAGCCATGATATGCTAGACTTTACATGTTCAGAAAAGCAAGTGCCAAATGCTTCATAGACCCATTTTGCCCCCCAGCTGAACGTGCCTCCGGCCACATTACGGAAGCATATTTATTTCTTGTGTACATCTCGGGCTACGTCGCTCAACACAAAGTAGGAAAAGGAAGCTCTGGCAGCTTACCTGCCGTTTCAATACAAGGGTACGAAGGAGGAGGTTTCTGCCACTTCCCATTTGCATCTTTCATATGAGATCTGTCCGAAGCAAACACCTTCAAGTACAAATCTGCTCGGATCATTCTGATTTTCCTAAATAATAGCACAAAATTGTATCAAAAGATCCATGTGTACAGTATTGCATTACTCAGAACAAGAGCCCTTTCCCCCCATCACGGAGCATTAATTTAATTAAATACGTAAATCAGCAATATTGTGCCAAGCAGTTAAGTAGTTAACAAGAAACTATAGCAGGAAAGAAAAGGGCTTTTGATGACTAAGATAAGGAGCTTTAGAAAAATAACACAGTGCATTTCTTTTACCAGAGAATATAAAAAAAAAACCTCAACAAACCTCTGGCACTACACACCCACAAAGAGAACTTCAACTTGGATTTCATGAAGTCACATTCATTTGTGCTTCACCACATCACATTTGTATTTCATGTCATCACCTGTGAAATTCCGGAGGAAGGCTGTCATCCAACCGAAAGGCCTCCACGCTGTACAGGTCAAAAGGACACGGAAAGGGCAATACTGTGTCAAGATCATAAATGAAGTTCTGCTCCCCACCGGAGAGGTGAAGTAGAATAACATGGTAGTCCTAGGAAGAATTGTCATTGGTTAAACACCCGCTAACAAGCAACTGGAAAAAGAGAGTGAGAAAAAATGAGTCTCCTAAAAGCAGAAGCTACAAATGCTTTCTTTAAATCCTGCTTTCTGCCCTTGAAGTATTAAGCCTATAACATTTCTGACAACAGTAGAAAGATTTCCTAACACCTGTCTCACCCATGGTGCCTTTCAAGAAACTTTGTTATCTTCCCCATTCCTTTGCTGCCTCCTTCCTCATAAGCCTGGGCAGCTAAACCCAAAGTGGGCACTGCTCCAAAGAAACAGCCAATCTCTTTCATGTTCCACACCACAACACAGAAATTGAGTGGGATAAGCATTTTTTTCTTACACCCAGTCCTAAATAAAACCTCACCACAACAGATGATACCTTAACATTACAACTATTTAGCCATCTCTTCTAACGAGAGATATTGTACCCGCTGCAGTATCGGTGTCTGTGCATTCGGGGGCTCAGTGTTTGGCTGCCAGAAGCACCTGCAAAACCAGCATTCAACAGAATGAAGCAGCCAACGGCTCCGAGCAAGAGCAAGACAAGTTTCTGTCATAGCTCTTGAAGCTGGGAAAAAAAACAACCCACCTGTGGGTACTATATCAAACTTTTTCAAGGTAACTATTTTGTCTTGCCACCTGGGTTACAAGGTGCAGTTTTCAGTTTTATTCCTTAACTTGTAAGAAACACGGGTGTGGTGGAGCCTTGGAGACACTGCTGTTACTTGTGTGAGGTGTCAGGTACGTACACTGCTGCTTCCCAAACCTAAACTGCAGGTGGCTGTTAACAGCTTACATTAAATCCACTGACAAAAGTTTCAAGTCCTGTCTTTTGAAGCTTCCGATATAAAACAAAACCACAAAGGGACTGGAATGTAGAAGATCTTGGGCAGGCTATTTTGCCAGACCAAGATACATATAGAACTGTATGCAACGAGAGTTAGAAGAATTTGTTACAGAGTCTAAGAAAATTAACTACAAGCTTTACATATTCAACAAGCCACTGAAACGTCAACGTTAAAACACCTTCTGATTTGTGAATTATTATGGGAAATCCACATTCTGTGGTGGCCTTTCCTGACTCTCCCAGTCCTTTTTAGACCACCTTTGTAACACTTGGATCTCTTTTTAAACTAAACCTTTTCTGTACCATAAACACACCAATATTTCGGGAGAGAATGAATGATTTGGTAATCACAGAACTTCAGAAGTTTGCAGATTGTTTTGCAGAATTTCAGAAACAAAAATTGTGCCAAGAAACAGACTTTTTTTCTGTGCCAGAAAACTGAAAGAACTCTGTAATGATGCATATTTAAAAGGAATTCTGCAGTGGCAATTACTGAATTACATTACTTGATCAAATTAAACTCCAAAGGCATCATTTATGGGTCAGTTTAATCACTGACACCCAAATACATACATTGCTTGCATTTTCCTATTCTCTGTCAGGACTACATTGATATTTTTATCCATCTACTTCCAGATAGTAATTTTCTTCACAAATCTGTTATATACTCTTACCAATGCTAAGGTTTTTCACCTGTAGATCCTATTGACTGTCTCACTGTTAATTTACTATGAACAGTAGAAAGGAGCACTGCATTTAGGCTGTAAAAGAGCAATAAATATTAATAGAGAATCACAACATGATTGAGGTCATTTCGTCCAATCCCTCTGCTCAAGCAGAGAACCTAGAGCTAGCTGACCAGGACTGTGTCCACACAGCTTTTGAACATCTCCAAGGATGGAGACTCCACAACCTCTCTGGGCAACATGCTCCAGTGTTCCATCACTCACAGTAAAAAAGTTACAGAATCAAGGAAAGGTTTGGATTGGAAGGGACCTTAAAGATCACCTAGTTCCAAACCCCCCTGCCCAGGGCAGGGACAACTCCCACCAGAGCAGGTTGCTCAAAACCCCATCCAGCCTGGCCTTGAACGCTCCAGGGGATGCAACCTGTTTCAGATGGGACAGCTTACAGTGAAGGCAGCTGACACTACAGTTACCGACTACAGAAACACACACACAAAATTACTGAGAGAAAGAGAGAACAGAATGCCTTACCCAGACAACAGGCTCGTCTCCACGTCCTGATTTCTGCCTCCAGAGTGGAATCTGAAAGTTACATGTGAATAAATTTGTAGTGAATAAGGCCCTTCAGAGCAATACAGATGAATTTTGGATTAATTGGTTACTTTTTTGCCGACCTTCCATTTCATAAACTTACATCTGTGCTGCAGTCAGAAAATTTTCCCTAGTTTCTATCCTTCAGGTGCATGAAGTCAGATATTCTAGTCTGGACCACATAATATAATCGTTCTCCTAAGCTGACAGGTTACAGGGAAGAACACCCCCACAGCTCATGGGGACACCATGCCTCTTCCCATGGTCCTCAACACATCAGATAACTGAAAGATCTCATGCAGTGAGGCTTTCATGTCTTGGAGTCAAAGTAATCTACAAGAGGGTTTTGGCCCATGTCTCACAAGTTGGGCTGAACTCTAAAGGCCCGAGACCATGTCTCACCTACGTCAGGCTGTAATCTAAAGGCCTGGGACCACACTGAGCTGTGGTTTGAAGGCCTGGGATGACATCTCACCCATGCTGGCCTGCGGTCTGAAGGCCCGAATCCCTCCAGAGCTTCAGTTCACGTCTCATTGACTCACCATCCTCCTGTCATTGGATATGAAAACTGCATAAAATTCTTCTAAAGGATATTGATCCTGACTCCTGATGTAGTCACAAAGTTTCCAAACATTTTCTTCACTGTAAAACACAAGGATTGATGTATTATTGCCCCGTGATGGGTGAGGAGGAGAAGAGCTGTTTCCAGCTCTGAGCTCCCTGGTTCAAGGACTGGGAACTACAGGAAAGAGTCCAGCAGTGGGCTAGGAAAAGGATCAAGGGAACGGAGCACCTCTTATGAGGAAAAGTTGAGAGACCTGGGTCTCTGGTTTAGCCTGGAGAAGAGAAGGGTGAAAGGGGACCTCATCAATGCTTATCAATATCTAAAGGGGCAAATGTCAAGAGGAGGGGGGTCAGGCTCTTCTCGCTGGTGCCCAGTGACAGGACGAGGGGCAACAGCCACAAGCTGGAACACAGAAGTTCTGCCTCAACAGGAGGAAAAACTTCCTTCCTTCGAAGGTAACAGCCCTGGAAGGGGCTGCCCAGGGAGGCTCTGGAGCTTCCTTCTCTGGAGATACTCAAAACCCTCCTGGATGCCCAGCCTGCCCTGGGTGACCCTCCTTTGGAAGGAGGGTGGGACAAGGTGATCCCCCGATGCCCTGCCCAACCCCTACCATCCTGTGACCCTGCGATCCCGCCTCACAGCTCCCGCATCGGGGCGGGGAAAGGGGGGAAGGGGGCGGTGCCTCGCCTCAAGGTTTCCGCCCGGTGGAGGAGAAGCTCTCGCCTCACCGCTCCCGCCCGACCCCGCCATGGCCACCGCCGGCCCTTACCAGTAGCAGCTTGTGTAGGCGCATGCGGGGCGGGCTGGCACCGCCATCTGATAGGCGGCCACCGGCCGCGCTATGGCCGGCCTCGGCCACTGGGGGAGCGTGGCGCAGGAAGTGCTGGGCACGGCGGGAGCCACCGGTAACGCCTTCCCCGAGGAAACGCGGCCGCGTGGCGGAGCAGCCATCCCGGTCTGCCTCAGGCGCTCCTCAAGCATCAGCAGAGCGGCGGGCGGGCAAGCGCCAAGCGCGTCCCCTCTCACCCGGAAACCTCTCCGGCGGTGTGTGGAGGGATGAGGAGCCGCCGCCACCGCCGCGGAGAGCGGCCCCTTTAAGCGGCGGCCCCTTTAAGCGGC
>VZTM01023510.1:0-29030 GCA_013400555.1 Jacana jacana | reverse complement strand
TTGTAAAGGGGCCACATATCAGAAGGCTTTCTGAATTCTCAGTTTCTGGACTTACCGGTACCCAGGTGTTGGAGTCTTTACATATCTTAATGAATCTATTTAGGGTGCTCAGTTAATGCACCATAAAGAGCAGCCAGGCTAGTTCAACCAAGTGTTAGATACTTGAACTTATTTAGAGAATTTGTAATTTCTTAGGCTTTGCTTGTGCTGGAAAGAACGTGTTCTGGTTGTCAGAAGTAGGACTAGAATGAACAGGTTCCCCACTGTCCCAGTTTGAGGCAAAATAGAACCAACCTTCTGTTCAGTATTTTTACTTCTCAGCTAGGCCTCTTCTAACTCCCTGAAATGAACAGCATAAACAGTTTGCTTTTAGAGCAAATTATTTGCACTATTCACACTATTTGTTGACGTGTATTTTTTATGTACATTGCACATATTTATGTGACTGTAAAGCCTCAGATATGTACCTAACTCATAAATAGAGGGCAATAATTCTAGAAAAAATATCTCTCAAATAAATATAGGATTTTTTCTATAAAAAAATAATTAATTGTTTCTGATGCAGCTCAATACGCAAAATGGTCATGGATGCCTTCTGAAACAGCAAATCCAGTTTGCACATCAACTGTCCATTTTGACTGTCCTTTGCCTCTCCTGTGCCTCCTTCACAGTTATATCTGGTTTTGAATTCCCTGGTTTGGTCCCCCTTACTAATCCCACAAACCCTTGTTCAGATACAGCTGAGAGGAGTATATAGGGGAAAAAATGAGGGGCCAGGGCTAGTGTAGTTGGAAGGCAAAAATTGCACAAGCTAAGAATGTGATTATGGAATGAAACGGGGACAAAATTCAATTTCACTTGATAAATTCTGCAGCTCATTTGCCTCCTCTTTCTGATGTGTGTACCTGGTGCAAGTGTATTATGCATTTCAGCTGTCCTGGTCTGCAAGGTCAGGTGGTAAAAGTGACAGTCATCGTTCTTTTCAGAAAGTAGGACATATGGTACTTATTTGCTGAGCAACAAAATTGCATCTTCACTGGTTATCTCAGGTATATTCAAAGGAATTAAACTGTGCTGGAGAAATTGTGCAGTAAACAAATTCTCTCTGAATGTGTTTGTCCACATTGCTTTGCTGTATAGTCCCATAGATAGTCTTTTACTTTTTTGCCCAGAAATCTAATTAAATACCAAATGTATCCTATTAATGTGGTATCGCTTAATAAAGAAGACTTAGAACTATGACCTAGCTTTCAGAATACAGAGTGTCTTTTTCCAAAACTAGTACACACTTTGTGTTTGTACATGTCCGGATACACTGCTGTGTAAATCTCATTGGCAGTTGATATTTCTCTTTTAAGAATACTAATCATGCCAAGTGTGCTAAAGGACTGGTTTCTCTAAAGTTCCTCAAGATAAATCCCAGTTCTGAAGTAAAGTCCCTCTCTGTTAAGAAAAAAGTCCAAATTCTGGGAAGAGCATAGTATGGTGTTTGCATCTAAATGACATTTTTAAATACCATAATTCAAAAAAGTTCTTCACTTGGAAAGGTAAAGTGAACTAAAGAGTCTGCTGATACAAGAAAAGACTCATGGAGATAATAGATTTGAGAATACAGTCATAGAAGAGATGGAAAATTCTAAGCAGAAAACTCCTGGTTTAATATCTTCATTTTCTGGGAACAGAATGCAGACTTTCACTCTGAAAATCCAAATTACAGCCTAGCTTTTCAGATAGCTTTAAAGTATTTGTGTAAGGGTGGTGTGACACTGGAACAGGCTGCCCAAAGAAGTTATGGAAGCCTGGAGATGTTCAAGGTCAGGCTAGATGGGGCTTTGAGCAACCTGGTCTAGTTGGAGTTGTCCCTGCCCATGGCAGGGGGGTTGGAACTCAATGATCTTTAAGGTCCCTTCCAGCTCTAATCATTCTATAATTCTATGATTCTATGAATTAAAACTGATTATATAAACAGAAGTGGCAGGAGTATGAAAATGTCAAGGTACTAATAGAAATAGCAGAAGATGTCTACAGGCAAGATTATAGTACCGTGTGTAGTAATTATCAGTTAATTCAACAGTTCCCTGGGAGTTCATATATTTAATTACAACTTTTGACTGTACCTTTGTTGGAATAGGCAAACTCTAAGCCTAAAATCTTTAGCTCATACTATGTGAAGAAGACCCCATATCTGGGTTACAAGCATAACCCACGTATGTGTCTTACACATACAGTAGGACTATGTATCATAGAATAATAAGGTCACATAATGGCTTGGGTTGGAAGTAACCTTTGAAGATCATCTAGTTCAAGCCCTCTGCCATGGGCAGGGAAATCTTTCACCAGATCAGGTTATTCAAAGCCCCATTCAACCTGACCTTGAACAGGTCAAATGTGCGACAGCCACAAGTTCTCTGGGGAACCTGTCTTACCAACCTCAGTGTAAAACATTTGTTCCTTATGTCCAATCTAAATCTATCCTCTTTCAGTTTAAAATCATTATCCTCTGTTTTATCACACCAGACCCTGGTAAAACATAATTCTCCATCTCTCTTATAAACTCATTATACATCGACAGACCAAAATAAGATCTCCTGGAGCCTTCTCCAGGCTGAACAACCACAAGTCTCTCAGCCTATATTCATAGGAAATGTGTTCCATAACTCTGATCATTTTCATGGCCTTCCTCTGGTACCACTTGAACAGGTCCATGTCTTTCTTGTGCTGGTCATCCCAGAGCTGGATACAGTACTCCAGGTGAGGTCTCACCAGAGCTGAGTAGGAGTGCAGAATCACCTCCCTCAACTTGCTGGCCATGCTTCTTTTGATGCAGCCCAGGATATAGTTGGCTTTTCTGGGCTGTGACTGCACATTGGCATTTTTTCATTCACCAATATCCACAAGTCCTTCTCTGTGGGACTGGTCTCAATCCATTCATTCTCCAGTCTGTACTGATGCTGGGGATTGCCCCAACCCACATTCAAGACCTTGCACTTGGCTGCCCTGAACTTCATGAGGTTCATATGGGACCACTCTTATCCCATGTGAAGGTCCTCTCCTGTTAAGGTCCCTCTGGATAGCAACCTTTCCCTCTAGCAAATCAACTGCACCACTCAGCTTGGTGTCATCCACATGCTGAGGGTGCACTCAATCCCACTGTCTGTAGTTAATGAAGATATTGAAAATACCAGGCACTTGAGAGAGGCAGCTTGTCACTGATCTCTATTTGGACACTGAGCCATTGACTGCAACTCTTCAGCTAGAGAAATCCATCCAGTTCCTTGAACATCCATCAAACCCATATCTAATAATAAGGATGTTGTGTGGATTCTTGTAAAGGTCTTGCAGAAATCAAGATGGATGTCATCAGTTGCTCATCCCTTATCCACCAACACAGGCAATCCATTATAGAAGGCCACCAGATTACTCAGGGAACTGCGGAATTTATGAAGTTCACGAAGATTTTATTTTTAATTTCAGATAATATAATGATGGAAAGCAGAAATAATCCCATTTGAGGCGGGGAACAATATGAAGAAAACCAGGACAGGTCTAAGCCTAGATCTAAGTTGCATGGAAAGAACATTCTTTACGAGACCGTGTATGAAAGCTGATAAGCCTTCAGCACACCACATTGGCATCAGCAGCTTATCTGATCATCATGCTTCCGGTTCATTCATTTGGTGAACTTCACTTAGTTGCCTTATGTGTTAAACAGCAGGCAGTCACAACCTAGAGTAATGTTCTTCTTTAATGATGCAATTCTCCCTTGTTCATGTTATTCTTAGGCAGAGCCATCAGGTGTTTGATGCTTGGAAAGCTCTGATAATTGGAGTAGCTACAGGGCTTGCTTTCAAGTCTTGTAGGATGTGCATATGCCAGGGTTACCGGCCGTATTGGCTTTTCATCATTATGACTCAGGCCTACCAGGAGGTGAGGTTTTTTCCATTCTGGATGTCTTATGAACTCAAAAGACTTAGCAGTGGAGCTAACAATTCAGGAGCAGTTCTCCAATTAAATCCCACCCAAGAATGAGAAAGTGATACATGGATAAGGCCTAGCTGGATGTAGAACTCTCAGCAGCTGTTGTTGTTACTAATCTTTGTGAACTATTTCCTTCTAACTCCCATCTTTTTGAAGGTTGCAACTTCAATCAGTCAACAAATAAATCATTATGCACCGTTTTTTCCCCACTATCCAGTTTCATAGTGAGGTAAGAAACTGGAGATATAAGTTATTAAACATGCAAAAAACATACAGCAGAGAAGCCTCCTTCAATTTTTAATCTTGGTATTAAACAGCACCAAGGAAGATATTGTTTACACCTAGTGCTTCTCTTAAAAATAACTATCCCAGTTGATTGAGGAACAAGTAATAGAAAGATTTTACAATTGAATGGCACACAAATCTGAAGCCAGAGAAAGCCATAAATAGCTCTGCTTTGTGTTCAACACATGCTAAATACTATGCAATTGATTGGACTGCGATGTTCACAGAATCACAAAATCACAGACCAGACGAGCTTGGAGATCATGTGGTCCAATATTTCATGGAAAAGGGAGTCTAGATGAGGTTATGTTATTTATTTGTGGTAGAAAGTCCCAAAGAATTCAAAGTAGAATGGAGAAAAAAGCATTCCTTGTAGTGGAGAAGAGGTCCAGTCTATTAGATCCTGCCTCTGATTTAAAATTAGTTTTCTTTTGAACAGAACTCTGATCCTTGGAATAGCACAAATCAAAAGATGGAGAGATTGCTTAGCATGGACATATGTGTGGTAGCTATCTGCTGCTATCATTAAGGGGAGGCTGGAAATTAATTGCTTCTTTGCAAAATATTGAGGAATATCTTGAAGTCTTTCCCACAAGGCCCTAGCTCAATTACCTGAAATATGCTCTTGGAAATGTTTCTTCTCTTGCTATGCATTTCATAATCCCTATATTGTACATCTTACAATAAAGTCTGATACCTGTCACTCAGAGCCATGAAAATAAGATGTTTTTTTCTGTTCCTGCAGCACTGTGGTACACCAGAAAAAAAACAGCAAGATCAGTGAACATATGAGAGGTAAACCTCTTCTTAGGCCTATGATCAGTACAAATGGCTGCTATTGTGTGCCCCCATACTCTTCATGTTAAGAGATAACCAACTCTTGATGAAAGAACCAAAATAGTTTGTCTCTAAAGAAAGCAAAGTTAGAAGCAAGTCTGTTACAAAATGCCTACTGATTGCAAATTCAGCAGGTTACTTTTACTTACTTAAGGTAAAAATCTTGGATGCATTAAAGAAATACACACCATATGTGCTGCATAAATCACTGCCTTGACTATTTCCTCAACTAATCAGACTTTGGTCTATTTGTCTGTCTAGACCTTGTGTGTCAAGAACAGCCTTTGCTGTGCTGATGACAGGAAAGTGCAGCTTCAGGTAAGAAGAGATTTCCCACAACACACTAATTGCTTTGTTTGATACAATTTTTAATGTGGTTTAAAAGGAGGAGATTGCAGTCTGTTCTTCAGCTCTCCTACCTTTTTAAGTTATAGCATTATGTCTAGTGAGAGGGAAGAAAACTCACTTCCCCTTTAGCCTGAACAGGTGATAATCATGATAAGCATGATTCCTCTGCAGCCTTTGAAAATGGAGCCTAAATGCGTATTCAGTTCCCAACGGGCTAACAATTTTTGGGTTATTTTTGAAGGCTTTGTTTAGTTCCAGTGACAGTGGCACTCTGTGCAGACTGTTTTGCCATTGAAAGCGCTGTGGAGTATATTGTATCTGCTGACCAAACAGTGCCATTTCTTATTTTTAATTCTGTGAAACCAGCTTTCCAAGAGGCAAAATTCAAAATACAGAAGTTACTAACAAAT
Organism: Jacana jacana; assembly: GCA_013400555.1. Lineage (NCBI taxonomy): Eukaryota > Metazoa > Chordata > Aves > Charadriiformes > Jacanidae > Jacana > Jacana jacana. Next base: position 23,172 of record VZTM01023510.1, on the reverse strand, counting down.
ACTTTTCTCCTGCCTCCTTCTTCTACATTGTAAAATGTTAAATACAGTGGGTGGCAAGTAGTCATTTTGAATGAGAAAGAGTTCCCCACATTTTCCGTCCACTTCCCTACCAGTTTTACTATATCCAGCCCTCTCATAGCAATGCACCCTCTAATCTGGCACTCTGCTCTTGCCATATAGGTTTAGAATGTCTCCCACAAGTCCATGTGTTGTCTAATGCCCTGGATCAGAGTGGGATTGCATTTGAACACAATGAAAACAGCCAGTGGTGAGAATCATCTCTACTGGGCCAAGCTCCCTGATACAAGCTGTAGAAGTGGCAATTATCTTGGCAGCTTCAGCCCCATTGACAGCTACAGAAAAGGACTCAGAGGGCTTTAGCTTATAATGACCCTACATTCCGGGATGCATCAAAAGGTGTGTTGCTAGCAGATCCAGAGAGGTGATTCTGCCACTTTGCTCTGCTCTGGTGAGACCTCACCTGGAATACTGTGTGCAGGTCTGGAGCCCTCAATGATCAGGGGGTTGGAGCACCTTTGCTACAAGGACACACCGAGGGAGCTGGGGTTGTTTAGCCCGGAGAAGATGAGGCTCCAGGGAGACCTAATGGCAGCCTTCCAGTACCTGAAGGGGGCCTAGAGGAAGGCTGGGGAGGGTCTGTTTATAAAGGTCTGCAGTGACAGGGCTTCAAGCTGGGAAGAGCAGATTTAGATTGGATATTAGGAATAGGTTCTTTACTCTGAGGGTGGTGGACCACTGGACCGGGTTGCCCAGGGAGGTGGTTGATGGCCCCTTCCCTGGAGATATTCAAGGTGAGGCTCAACAAGGCCTTGGGCAACTTGGTCTAGTTGGGGGTGTCCCTGCTGACTGCGGGAAGGTTGGACTAAATGACCATTGATGTCCCTTCCGGCCTGGACCATTCTATAATTCTATGATTCACCACCAAAGACACAGCAGGTGCCCATATAAATACGCCAGGAAGCTCCAAAGAAGCCCCAGAGAAACCACCATTGCAACAGTTTCCTCTACTCTGTGATTCTGTGATTTCCTAATTTGTGCATTTAAAATGCTTTGAAAAGGATAGATGAGATAGAAAACTTTTTTCTTTCTTTTATTTCTTTTTTTTTTTTTTTTTAAACTAAGAAAAGGCATTTATGCCTTTTTGGAGTATATTCTCTATGAAATTACAAATTTCCCCACAGTTCATAATCCAACAGGCACAGGAGCTTCACAGTTCAAGATCTTTTCTAAAAGCTTCTGTGGGCAAGCAGTTCATAGACACTAACACCACCCTAATATAAATAACTCATGGCTGAATATTCCTCTGACAGCTCACAGTTCCGTGTGCCTGGTGTGACATTTAATGAAATTCACAAAACAATGCCACAAAGGTGTGAAAAACAGTCAAAAAGCCAGAGTGCAGAACAGAAATGGTAATGTTCTAGGCTGGCCGGAACATTCATAATTTCAAGAGAATGTTTTGTGTTCTGGGGGTTGAACAAATTTTACTGTGTGCACACTCTTAAAAGGTCAGTGCACATAAAAAAAAAAAGCTATATTTTTTTGATTTAAAAAACATCTCTGCTCTTTTTCAAGAAGATTAAAAGGCAGGAAAATATAGAGGCAAGTATTCTTTGCAAGTTACATTTCAGGTTTATGAATAGCTTCTTCCACAGAAACGTGGTATAAAAGTGAGTATCTAAGTTTCCCTACTTTTCAATGAATTCCCCTACTTTCCAAGCAAATTTAAATAATAATGATTTCTTCTTAAAATCAATTTCTGATGAAAAATGACCTGTGAATAAATGAGAATACATCACTTACTGTTTTCTACTGTTTAAAAGAAAAAAAAACAAACAAACCCAAAGCACCTCCCTCCAAACCCATTCCCCAATACATACTGATTTCTTATTGAATGCTATCAACTTACTCCTCCCCACTGTCTTTATTTGCTTGGTCTCTAAGACAAAACTGCTCAGAGTTAGTTACCATATTTTCAGCTATACTGATAGCTCTGATGTTTTAGACTATTTACTTTGAGACAATTATCTTGAAATGATCTTTCTGATTAACTTAAAGCACCATGGTGGAATTAATCAAATGAATCATCTTGTCCTAATGGACATAGCTAAAAAGGATAGAGTTCAATCTAAAAATTTCTATTTTTCTCCAACAATTACAAGGGGGAAGAAAAAGAAAAAAAATCTCAACTCCTTCTCTACACACTGCCCCCCCCTAAAAAGACCCACAAAACAAAACAAATCAAATCATAACAAAACAAAACAAAACGCAAACAAGCCTGAACAACCACAGGCTCTTATGCTTTTAATATTAATATTGACTGCACCCTCAATTAAGTCTGACAAGACCATGAATGAACATCACCTTAAAGAGCTTTATATTCCTTGATAGACTTACTAACCTCTGGTTTTTCACTTTTGCCCTCTTGCAAAGGTTTCTATAGCAAGAATGACTGAGCAGGATGTGTTCCCCTTGCTACCATAAACTGGCTCTGACTGAAAAAATGTTGATTAGCACAAATATGCCCATGTACACTGCTTTTGAAGCACAAGCCGACACCTCTGGTTGGCATTGCACCGTGTTGGCTTAACGTACCCACTCACCTGGCACTCTATACATTGCACTCTATACTCTATACATTGCACTGTGTCACAGAGAAGCTCTCTCTGGCCACAGGCCTATTCTGCTCCTGTGAACAAGAGTGAGGGAAGCTGAAATGTATTGTCATCCCTCTGGTGGCTGTTGTGTAGCTAAACAAATTTTGAACATAAAAAAGATAAAAAACCCATTATCAACACAAAAAGCATAAAACTATCATTAGGTACACTTATCAACATAAAAAGCACTATCAAACATTCATTTTTTTAAATGACTGCAAAATAATAATGTAGTAAGTAACACATTTAAACAGCAGAAAATGTAGTAAATGAAATACTAATGATCTGTGCGACTAAGTTAAAGCTAAAGGTAGAATATTTCCATTACCTTGATGTTGACAAGGTTGACAGTGCATTTTTCAAATTCTGATATTAATAGCACCTTTTAAGGCATCAAGAAAATTAAAATGCAGAAAATGTACATGGTGCATTAACTACACCCACTGGTCTGCAAATTGCATCTCTTTTTCTTGAGGAGATGACAGTGAGTTGTAGTTTTTGTGGATGATGAGGAAGATGATGATGATGATTTGCAATACTATGTGCCTTCACAGATACGCTTGAAAACCATGTTGGAGGCACTGGGTGTGTGATTCTTCAGAGTAAGAAAAAGACATCATGGGCTATATGTGTGACTTCTTAATTTATATACAAATATACCCACGTTAAATGTCATCCTAGACTACACTTCTTCAAATGCAGCTTTTCAAAGATGTGCAAAAACTCTCTCAAAGGCATGAAAGCACTGGCTTGAAGGATGGTCCCAAAGGTGGTGCTCAATGGAATTAAATCTAGTTGCAAGTGGTGTTCCTCACGGCTCGGTACTAGGGCCATTTCTGTTGNCAGCAGAAGTAGGGAGTTGATTGTCCCCCTGTGAGGCCATACCTGTAGCGTTGTGTCCAGTTCTGGGCACCTCGACAAAAGAGAAATATTGAGGTGCTGGAGCAAGTGCAGAGGAGGGCAATGAAACTGGTGAAGGGTCTGGAGAATACATTTTTATGAGGAGCGATTGAGGGAGTTGGGACTGTTTAGTTTGAGGGAGAGAACACTGATGGGAGACCTCATCACTCTCTACAGCTACTTGAAAGGACATTGTAGGGAGGTTGGTGCTGGTCTCTTCTCACAGGTAATTAGTGATAGAACGAGAGAGAATGGTTTCAAGCTGCAGCAAGGTAGGTTTAGGCTGGATATTAGGAAAAAATTCTTCACAGAAAGAGTGGTCACGCACTGGAATAGACTGCCCAGGGAGGTAGTGGCGCTGCCATCCCTGAATGTATTTAAGAGTAAATTAGATGTGGTGTTGGAGGATATGGTGTAGGGGAGAACTTTGTAGAGTAGGGCTGAGGGTTGGACTTGATGATCCCAAGGGTCTCTTCCAACCAAAATGATTCTATGATTCTATGAAATTCTGCAGTTGAATTGACTGACATCACAAGCAAATTGTTTCAATGGAGTTTTTTGGGTGTTGCAATTGGGGAAGTCTACTGAAACAAGTTATTCACAACTGCTCTTCAGCCCCTAGATGTTCTGAAGCAGAATCTGTGTCTCACCAAACCATTCATGGAGCTGGGCTTCCCCTCTTGCAGTTAGATCTGCTCTTTCTAGATACAGATAAGAATCTAGTGGAATCTCAGAACTGGGTAGCTATGGCTCCCATGCTCCAACTACGTTCAACTATGCTTGGTGTTGCTGCATAGCACTTCTCCTTCAGCAAATTGTGAGCAGATATGAGAAAAGACTTAACAATGCATTTCCTGGTTCAACATTAGATGGGAGTCATATCTCCAAGGAGCAAAGTTATTTTGTGAAATGGGATTACAGTCGTGGATTAGGTTGATGTTAGGTAAATTTGTTCAGAAATGTGTTTATTGCTGTGAAATGTGGATTAACTCATAGTTAGCTTTACTTGACATTACTAGCTCTGCCATTTTTCTATTTATAGTGCTAGCCAGAGAACTTATTTCCTCTAAAATTAAAATTGAAAAAATTCGCTCATTACTAGTGGGGAAAGTAAATATTACCCAAAGGCAAGGCTTGTCAATCATGGCTTCATTTATGATAAATACTCATGTTAACTGGACACAAATCCTCCTTTAAAAGCAGTAATTTGGTGAACTGACAGGATTCCAGGGCTGATAGGAATTGCAGTCATCCTGCTAGGTTACAGATGTAGCAAAGCTCACTTTCAGTGCCTCTTATCTGGACAGTGCAGCTTTCAGAGGCATTTGTGCCTTCTGGACCCAGAGACATAAAGTTGCATAAATAACTCCAGCTTCACTGCTCCAAGGTAGACTAAGAAGATTAGTGAACTTCTTAAAAAGGGACACTGACTGACTGCTTTTTTAAGGGGAAAAGGAAATTGATTCTTTTCCTCCAAATTAAAAGAAAGTAAAAGAATAAGAAAAACTCTATAACTGTTAGTTATGTTAATTCAAGCACTTCTTAAAATATGGCTCTTAACTCCGCTGTTCAGGCACATGGATGTAAGATAATTATTTTTCTTTCTTGCCTACATAAATAGATCTGGTTTATGCTACAGAAAATTGTGTAGCTCCTAAAAGCCTACTTTGAGATACACAACCCAGGAATTTCACAGCAGGCTAGCACTCTCCTGTCTTGATGTCCCTACAGAATCTGGGAGTAGAGTAGTTTGTATGAGGTGGCAATAATCTCATTGACAACAAGGGAGCAACAGCATAATAAAGCGAGCATTTAGTCCAAGCAATTGGGCTTATTCCTTGTCATGCAGCAGGGTGGAGTTCAGAGCTTTATCCAAATTGTTGTTTTCCAGTGAATTTCCATTAATTAAAACATTCTGGGTTTAACTGACTGTGTTCCACTCTCAAAATACATCTACCTGACATTAACAGACTAAATCTACTCATTACCTTGTGCCACAGTTTCCTACTTGGCAACTGGGCACTAACACCCCTCTATCCTGATCTGAGATCTCTGCTCATAAAATGTGTGGTGAAGGGCATTTGTAAATAACAACATGCAATTACAAATTTGCACATTATTGTATTGTCTGATGAGAAAAAATTATGAGAAATAATACAGATTATTTCAGCCAAAAATGGTTCTTAATTATATTTATAATTTGACCACTTCATGCACATACAAAATACATCAAAATCATAAGGAAAGAAGCAGACAATGCCTCCCAAATATACAAAGAAGCATTTTAAATTACATTGTCTGTGTATGAGCACGTTTGTACGTATCCTTCCAAAATACATTGTCACTCTTTCTCTTCTCCCTACATTGTCACTCTTTCTCTTCTTCTGTTGGTGTCATAGCACTCTTTGAACAAGACTTTGTAGTTCTGAATTCTCACAAGTGTTGCAACCATGAAAGTAGCAATGTGTGAGCTAAAAATTTAAATTTTAAAAGATAAATAAAAAATTAATTCAATTCTCCACATGTAACCTCTAAAGGGATGGGGAGCTAAAAATACCCACTCATGTATTAAATTAGGAATCCTGATTTGCATATCACATGATTTCCACCTGAAATCTCTGGGAAAGAGACACAAAGTTATATTTGTTCCACCAGGTTGAGATGTTGTTATTCCTTTCTAATAGTCCATTAATTGTACATTTGGCACTAGATACTAGCAAATGAATCAGAAAAAAAAAAAGTAAAACATAACTCCTGTCACTGTTGGAAAGAAGGGGGTTCCACAATTCATCAGAAAAGGATTTCAGTGGTATTTTAAGAGTTTTCCATCAAGGACACCAGTAAGGATTCTATAGGTGATTAAGTATAAATCAGGGATGTTTGTTCTGTGTACATTCTTTCTTCCACATCCTTCAGTACTAGCACTTTCCATATAACTGTAAACAAACAGGGGATCCTAACTGCCACTAAGATCCATTAAACTGTCACAGAAAAGTGAATTTATCCACTCTTCTAGATTAGATCAAAGTTTGCAACTGCATGAATTCATGCAAGGCTGCACACAGTGTCTGGTCCTGTCTCTTCGGCAGGCAAACTAAGTGCAAAGCCTCAGATAAACAGTTTCCTTAACACTACTGGCTGCCAGAAAGATTTATCTGCTGTTATACCAACACAAGGTGAAACCCCATTTTCCTCATTCTCCAGTTGACACTGTGCCCACAGGATCCTTTCAAAGACTGGGAGAGCCTCTGTTCCCAAAGGAGCACAGAAAAGCTCTCTGGTCCTGCCAGCACCTGTGAGATTTCTCACACACAACCTGTTCAGAAAACACTGAGTGAGCACTAATTGCTGCATTTCTTAACACAGCAAACCTAGCAAGTCTCTGTTATCCAGGCTGGCAATGCCCACTGAGCTAAATGCTGTTTCCTGATTAGAAGCTGAAGCTCAATATGAACCTTGTTGTGGCTGCTGAATCCCTTTAATCCCTTGTATATTTTCTTGGTGGCATCAAAATTTGTATCAGGTTGGTTTTTTCCCCTATTGGCACCATGTTCTCATCTGAGGAGTTAACTTATTTGTGACTCATTTGTGTTTAAAACTTCCCTATCTTTTTTCTAAAATTTCCGATTAAAAAAAAAAAATCCAATTCATATTGTAATATCAGATTTCTCAAGTAGTGAAATGCCTGTTTTTCTGCATTTTCTGCATCTGGTTTCTTGTACTTACAGATTGTTTGTTTGTTTGTTTGTTTTTAAGTAAGTCTTAGAAGCTTAGATTCTAAATTACTTGGTTCTTCGACCTCTCCTGGTATCACTCAGAAGAGCAGCAAAGCAGCCCTTTTGACCAGAGATCACATATCAGGAAAAGGTTTACCTGGATCAAACCCAGAAGCTATAGAAACACAGCTGCATAATGTTGTTCTTCTTTTTAATCTACATCCCAACTTTTTATGACTGCATTTTACCCCATAAACATATTGACAACATAAAACATTACTTTAAATGCTGTCTTTCCAGCACAAATGACTTCCAACACTGACTTCTAAATCTGTGTACTTTGGAGATGGAGACTAGAAGTGTCTCCATCTCCAGAAAACAAACCAGCTGTGGGTCTGAGTAATACCTCTTTGCTTTACACATTTATTCAGAAAATAGATCACATCGGATTTTGCTTTGTTGTGCCACAAGAGGGCACTCCCTTAATTCGTGTCATTACTAAGGCAATGTCCATTGTAAGCGACAAGATAGACTCGTTTTCTATCTAAACCATCATTCCAAGTTTTTTATATAGATAAGTTGAAGAATTTCTTTCTGTTTGTGTTCTCAGCATGCATTTGACTTACATCGAGTTACTAGGAAATATTATTTAGCTGTGAGAGCACACTGCGCTTCATAAATGACTGATAAGACAAAAAAATGGTGGGAAGTAAATAGGATTTTCCCTTCATTTTCTGTAGAAATAGTACACTGTATTAACACAACTCATTGTTCTCTGTGATAAACTCAGACAGGTCACCATCAAAAGGAAAGATCTTAAGACGTGCTGTTTTCAGAAGCATGAGAAATTTGTGAAACAAAGACATGTGTTATGCTTTTCATCTGCTTGTGAATGCTTAGCTATTTGAATTTGCTTAAATATGCCATCATATGCAACAATATACAGCGCAAGCATGGTCCACACAGGAAACCGATTCAAGCACTCAAAGTCTGAAGATTGTCACATCCTCCCTAATGCAAAACTCTGATTGCATTGACCTACTTAGAGTCAGAAAGTTAAGAAGATTTTGTTTAAAATGCTTCTAAACAGTCATCATGAGTGTACAGTATAACTTACCATAGCATTTTTGTTTTCAGTCCTGATATTTTATATATATAAACCTGTGTCAATTACCAAAACCAAGACTGATTTTACCCTCTTATTTAGGTCCAAATAAAATTTTGCCCAGAAACTGTAGATGGATGTTTGTCCATCAAGAGTCAGCTATGTTCCTGGGCAACCGGTAATGCTCTGGCCTAATCTTTGCCTTCTTCTCCTGAGGGTTGGCATATTTCCACTTGGATGGAGACATTTTCAGCTTTTTTCTCTTCTTATCTGTACACCACACTTTTTCACAGTATTCCTCCACCCTCTGGAAGTTGCTATAGCCTATTAGTTGAAGAAATTCCTTGTACCATGGCTTTGATGCCTGAGGTATACTGCTCTGCATTGGGCACGGCATTTTGTGAGGTATCTCCTCCTCATAGTCTTTATTGAACATTTCATCTACACGCTCTTCCTCAACTATTTCCAGGGTGATTTTCCTCACAGTGTGAACGATGCTGTGTTCCACTGTCTGACAAAAATAGGTCCCTGCATCCATTCGATGCAGCTTCAGGAATAAGAGGCCAAGGTCCATTTTGATTATTCTATCATCTGTCTTCACCTAAAAAAAAAGAAAAAAAAAGAAAAAAAAAAGATGTAGTTAATGTAGTTATAGAACACGGGCCTTTACTACTACATTAAAACAGTGCAATTACTTCTGAAATGTACTTTCACAAATGTAATATTACATTTGAAGAGGACAATTAGAAATCCATAATCCTTTAATTCAGTTTTGAAGTAAAGGAAATATTTACTTGAAGTAAAGAAGTTAAGCTGTGAAAGGAATGTGATCTAGAGAATCTGGCAAGCGTGGTAGAACAGATAGTGGAGCAGATAATTTCCTGTTTTCCCAGCATGGGTTAGTCACTTGTGGCTAAATCACAGAGGGAAATAAGGTTGAAACATGAAAATAAACTCCTGGATAGAAAACAAAATGGGCTTTTGCCAGACGACCTCTAATTACTGTCCCTGTGAATGCTCTTATAAATTGACAAATGTTTTTGAGGTGGCACTCATAGATATTTTTCTTTCTAACAGCTGGGCCAATGCAATCATAAAATGTCAGGTTTGAGCTTGATCTTTGAGTTCTCCTACAGCTCCCAAGAGCTAGGTTATTAACTACAATGCATTTGCTGATGCTAGCAAGCAAGGAGCACACAGATGTCTAATCCACACAGAAGAAGTGCCCAGGAGAATGGGATCTTCATCTTTCTATTTAACACTAAGATGCCAAATGTAAGGCAGAAGAGAAGTACTAAGCAATGAATGGATTGAAAGCAGTCTTGCAGAGAAGGACCTAGGTATATTGAGTAATGGGAAATTGGGCATGAGCTGGCACTGTGCGCTTGCAGTCCAGAAAACCAACCATATCCTGGGCTACATCACAAGAAGCATGGCCAACAGGTTAAGGGAGGTGATTCTGCTCCTCTACTCTGCTCTTGTGAGGTCCCACCTAGAATATGGTGTCCAGCTCTGGGGCCTCCAACATATGAAAGACCTGTTGGAGCAACTCCAGAGGAGGGGCATGAAAATAATCAGAAGGCTCAAACACCTCTCCTGTGAAGACAGGCTGAGAGACTTGTGGATGTTCAGTCTGGAGAAGAGAAGGCTCCAGGAGATTTTACATCAACCTTTCAATATATAGAGCGGGACCATAAGAAAGATGGAGACACTTTTGACTCGGGCCTGTACTGATAAGAGAAGGTATAATGATTTTAAACTTAAAGAGGATAGGTTTAGATTGGACATAAGGAACAAATATTTTATGCTCAGGGTGATAAGACACTGGAACAGGTTTCCTGGAGAAGTTGTGGCTGCCCCATCATCGTAAGTGTTCAAGGTCAGGTTGGATGGGGCTTTGAGTAACCTGGTCTAGTGAAATATGTCCCTGCCTGTGGCAGAGGGGTTGGACTAAATGATCTTCAGAGGACAATTTCAACCCAAACCATTATGTGATTCTGTGACAGTATTATTCTACTTCTTTCTCTACTACTTTACGTGAAATTTTGTTTTTCTAATGGTTATAAAATTATTCATTAAAAATGGAATAACTTGCAGGGGGACCCATGAAAACAAATTCATTTTGGTAGTATAAAGACCTACCAGAAAGTTAGAGTCTGTTTCATAATAAGGAGATATATGTACAAGTGGCAGAGAATCCACCAACACCCATTTTCAGGAGGTTCTGTCATGTAACAGGTGAGGCAGCAAGAATGAATAGACATTAAACCACAATAACCTTGGGAGAAATATGTACACATTTAATCTCTGCAATAACACTGAGAGAAGTCTTGAATTCTCCTTTGGTTTGAGATTTTCAATCAAGTTTTTCTATATTTCTAACATCTGCATTCAAGATGCTGAAGGCAAACACCAGATGAAATTCTAAAGTCCACTAATTCAAGAGAGCAACTGATGACAAGCCTTTCAGTTAAGGATGTAATGTCCCTAAGCACAAGCTTTTTTAGTTAAAAGGTTAAGCCATAAGAATCTTTACCTCTTCCTTCTTAGCTTCATGTGCTCGCTGGACAAACCAGATTACTTTTGCTTGTAAGGTCCGAGGGGTACACTCCAGAAGGGTGCTGTTGTACTCTATTCCATAAACAAGTCGCTCCTCAGTCTTCTCCAGAACTTCACCTGGAAGGAAATGTTTTAAAAATATGTGTTACTGACAATACTTGTTACACTCCATATGCAAAGTATATTTACTTTTCAGAGGGAAGTTTAATTCATATCCAACAAGATTGTGATTGAAAAGTGATGTCTGGTGAAGGTCTGATACACTAAGTGAATTTTACAATCATCTCAGATTCTCACAGGATCTGGCCATAAGATAAATGGACCAAATTGTGCCATGATTCAGTTAAGATTATATGCAGAAAACCAGATTTCAACCTTTCATACTGCTAATTTTTTTGCCTGCCTTGTTATGTTATGAACAGTTCATCTATTTAATTTTCCCTTAGTGAAACAGGAGGGTTCAGTACATGTTTATATACAATAAATAATTAAATATTTTAAGGGATCAAAATGGGAGCACATAGACTTTTGCAGAATAAAACTGTTAAAAACTATAAATACCCTAACCAAGTTATATATATCCATGTTATACACATGTAAAATGGATGTATGGTATTGGCCTAAGGATGCTAATAAAAGCAAGGTGAACAAAATTAATCAAATGTCAGTTTTGCCTTTGCATCGAGCAAAACATCTGGAGGAAGATAAGCTAGATGTTACATTGGAGGAGATCAATTGCCTCTTTAATGAAATAATTTTATTCCACAACAATGAGAAATAGTCTCAAGACCAATGAATTTCATATCCTAAAACGACAGGATTTTATATCATTGTGATTTCTCTGTTGCATTTCAGACTTACTGTATAATTAATATTTCATATTTGAATATCTTTTTTTAAATCTACTATGTCCTCCAATGGTCTCCAATTTTAATGAAGCTTTTCTGGTAAAATATCTAGATAATATTTAATATCTAAAATAACTTTCCTCTTACAATCTATGTAAAACAACCAGTTGTATTTGATTTTTTTTTTCTTCTCTAAATGTGTATTTGGTGTTATCCTGCAATATTATACATGCAATGCATGTATACTATATATGTGTACATATATATATATGTACCCAATGCATATATAACATGCAGTGTTATACTGAGGATGTCTAGGAGACTGCTCTGGGTCTGTTTTGCTTTTCTTGGTACCAGTCTTTGAAATCATCACTTTCCAAGATTTGGACAACAGCAATAGAAACAGTAATCTATCCTTTTTTAGGACAAAGCTTGATAATGATGATAAATACACATTTCTGTTCTGACATGTCTTTGCCCATCTCTGTGCTACGGAGCTCCCCTGATTCCGTCTGACTGTCCTGGCAGCACTTCATACACATTTCAGGATGCAGACTGTTGTTTCGTATCCCTGCCCCATCTTTCCACTTGCATTTCCACTGGAGGCCCTTGAGATGCATTAGCCATATCCTCAGTCTGAACGACAGGGCTGCAGGACTACATGAATGCTGTGGGATGAATCTCATCTGTCACCTAAACAAAGTAATTTTTAAACCCAGAAAACAAGGGCTCATCCCCATGATTGTTATAATTTATCATAATTCCTTATTATAGGAATAAGCTGGTAAAAAAAAACCCAAAAAACAACTCAGGTGAGATCATGGCCTGGCTCATGCTCTTGGCAAAGTCTGTGCTCTCTGCTCCAGGCATTTGCTAGCAATTTGTAAACGTGTGAGTTTTACCAATGAACTGCTGGCCAAAGCACTGCTGCGCTGCATTTCCATGTCGAACATCTTGTCGGCGGAAACGTCTGCAGGAGAAAAAATGGAATTGTTTGATATGAACATGTTTAGCTTACAGATTGTTGGGATAAGATAAAGTGGCATTCATTAAAACTCTAAGGAGCTAAATCCTGATTTCTAAAAATTTAGCACTGTTGTGAGAAGTACTCATTTATGCATTGTTATTTTCTCTTTACTCAACCTATTGGAAATCATATGTATGAAAATAAGAGGGGGAAGAGGCACAAATATATGTCCAGTTTATACATAACTACACTGATCTTGCAGATATTAAAACAAGATTCTCTGGATCAGCTAGGTGCTAGTATCAGTGCTAGAAAGAGTCAAAGGGACCTTTAGCCTTTCTTTACATTTTCTCTCTCTTTGGAAGCCAACAAAATTTTCCTTTCTTAGTTTGAATGGTAGTTCTTTTATCCTTTCCTCTTGTTATTTTTTTCATTTGGGAATCTCAAAGCTCAGAGCAAATGCTTTATTACATCTGTGTGGCAGACAGTTGTTAAGTTCATTTTTTCTCAATAGGGAAATAGACACATTCATGACTTGCCCATTCCAGGAAATTGAGCTAGTGGCAGAGCTGTGGTCAGAACCTGGGAGCCCTGGGCTCTGACCTGGAAATAACGCAATTGCTTTTGAGAAAAAAAAAATGTGAATTTTGGACTTTAAGTTTTTTGCATACATTAATGGAAAAATAATGAAAACCATAACTGTAAGGTGCATTCCCAGAAGAATTGTGCTTTTATATGGCAATTTTTTGTGCTGAGTGTCCTGATAAATAAAATTCACATTAGTTACTAAGGAAAAAAAAAAGGCCTATTGGAATGCCATATTTTGCCAGATGTACTATTTCCAACAACCTGAAATTTAGTTATGTTAAGGATATCTTACATATATTTGCATAAAGACCCATTCTACACAGTATTACCACTGCCATACATAATGGATTAACACAAATATCCAGTGCAGCAAATCTTACACAGGAAATGTGTGTGCAATATAAATCATATACGACAGAAACGCACAAAGCCAAGCAGCTTTGTTGTTCTTTGCATTTACTAATTAAATAAAGCTTTTCTCCAGCACTATGTGAACACACAAGGCAGAATTTTATTTGAAACAAATTTAATTTATTGACACTATATGGATTTATACTACTTAAAGGTCTTGCCCATGGGTGTTACTCATCGCATTATTAAACTGGAAGTAGACAGTGATTGTTTTCTGAGTTCTGTCACCTATATGGAATTCTGATGCAGGTGTGCAGGTAGACCGCTTGGACAGCTTTAACCTTTACTGATATTCAGAGTAACAGAGCAAATATATTTCCATTGTTTCAGGGGAATCTGCAAATTCAGTGGTGACTACATTGGGCCTTTTAGGAGAAGCGCTAAACATCCATGCATGTTACTAAATGGAAGCTGAGATTCTGAGACAGCAACAGGGCTTGATCATGTCCTGGGAGTTCTCATTGTGATGTATAAATGCTGCAGCCCTGCCTACTGATAACACTGCAAAGTGTCAGTGCTGAATAAGGCTGCCACCAGCTTTGCGTATCTGTATATGCAAAGAAGAGACATTCTCTTGCACAAATAGACATAAATAGTACAGACATTAGCCTTGAAAAAAACAAAGAAGAAAACGTCACTGCTGCCAGGCCCAGCAGCCCTATCTAGCAGGAACAGGACAGTTAGCAGGCATGTACTATTTACTCTGCAGTTCCTTAAGATCATTGTAAAACTAAAAAATTCCAAATCCTGTAAGACAGGATGTTTCTTCAGTTGTTAGAAACCTTCAAGAAAAAGCAATGCTTGTTTGATGGAATTTTGCTGTTGTAAGTGTAGAGACTGGGGAAGTTACATTTACCTTCACCTGCTACCGCTTGTTTGAAGAAAAGAAAAATGAAAAAAAAATGGGGAGAGGTGCTGAGAGGGAGATGCTGGGGGATGAACTTCTTTCACAAATATTGACATAAACTTGGTATTTGTTATTTTTTCTTAGTAATAATTTCATTCAGAATTCCATTAATAATAGAGTACCTGACAATTTCTGAGATAAACTAGGATAAGGAACAATTTTCAGTGAGTAGCGAATGTACTGAACATGTGGAGGTGTCTTTTGCAATGTATAGCTTCATGAATTTCAATTTCAGTCTGCAAATCTGTGCTTTCAGGAACTTAGTAAAAATTATCTGCAAGAAAGTAATACAATCGATATCATCATCACTATCATCCACATGGTTCTTTATTATTTTCCAGGGTGAGGCAAAGCCAAAAGAGTCTCAGGGAGAAAAGGCACTGTTGGGGTTTGCAGAAGTAAATCAGTAGACTGAGTTTGGGTTTGCCCAGACACACGTTACAACAGAGTGACATTTGGGTTGGCACCGGGACTGAGCTAGAAGGAGAAGGCGGCCCCTTAACCCTGCCCCCGCACACTGCCGTCTTGGCCCCTGGTGGGAGGTTGCGGTCACTGCAGCTCCACCGCCCACTCCACACTGCACACCATCACCGCGGGCAGCAAGGAAGGCCATTGAAGCTTCAGGGGAAAAAAACTAAACTTACAGATTTGGGAAAAAAAACCCCTTCCGCTCGGAGCTCACTTGCTAACCATGAGACATGAAGCATGTGTTTTTGTGCCTGCTGGTGGAATGGGTGGTGGAGAAAGTCCCAAGAGAAAGAGCAGACAGGAGCGCAACTGTCAGATTCTTAAAATTAGCTAAGGAATCACAGGTTAACAGAGCCACCCAAGCTGAAAGACATTTTTAAATTACATCAGCCCTTTTTCAGCCTGGATGGTGAACTGGCACAGTAAAGAATCTCGCTTGTAGAATATAGTGTTTGTTTAGATAAAAATTGAACCTGCCTAAATCAGATTGCAGAGGTAATCGTGAACTAAAGCATTTGTTTAAGTTCTGGACCTTTCCACTTTCTCAAGCATGCTTCTGGAAGTTGAATGCAATAACATTTCTTTCCAGCATCTTAAGTATTTGCAGTATGCGGGAGCCGTATACCTGTAACTACCACAACATCACAGTATGCTGTTCTGCCAGCATGAATATCTCAATTTTCATCTGACCTTCATTAAATACTTCATCTGTTAATTATCCAGGCTATGCATTTACAAGGAATGCATTTACCAGCTGCCAAGCAGAGGGTGTTTGCAGTTCTCTTTGTATCCTGTACATACCTTAGCTTACAGTTTTTCTATTTCATGTTTCTCTAAACACTTCTCATACCTTGAAGGCATTTGGATCTAAAGCAAAGAGCATTTGAATCAAAGCGGGGAGGACACATTGTACATTCCTGCTTCGGTTCAACTCTTCACCAGTAGGACTGGAATTAAAAAGAAAACTCTTAGCATTGTTCTTACTGCACTAGCAGGGCTGTTCTTACCAGTCAAAAGCTCACCTAAAGGTTGTGTTTGAACACATGGAAGTGGTACTAAAGCCAACTCAAGTGTACTGTATTATAAAGCACAGCTCCATAACCCTTGATGAAGAGAGGCTGCCAGGAACAGTGGGAACAAGTGCTCTCCAATACCCCTAGTGGTCTCATTGCTTGTACTATCCTGTACAGCTTTAAGCCAAAATCTGGAGCCTTGAGATAAAGCCAATTCAAGACATGTATGCTCTCAATCATAGCATGAATCATAACTGGAGCCCAGGACAGCCATGGCAGGGTTATTGCCCACTCAGGGTTTCTTGGCGTCAGAAAACTACATGTTGTCTACTGTGATTTGCCTTTTCCAGAAGTGTTCATCTGGTATCCAGCAGGAGGGAACTTAAAACAACTTCCATAACATGTCCTGGGTAGCTTTCCATGCCTCCCCTGTACCACACAGGTAGGGTAAGGTCATAACTTTAAAATGCTCTGAGAGCCAGCTATGAGCTAAAGTGAACAAAGCAAATGCCATCCATCCTTCTCCACATTATTAGCTCTTGCTGACTGTTCCCCATACTCTTACATGTAAAACAAGTTTTGCAGACTTCAAGAACACTCAATTGAGTGCAAATCCCTTCTCTACTGTGGCAGCACTTATCTTAAGAGAAGGAGGGTGATAACAACAGCATTTTCTTCTTTTAGAGACAGACCTGCTGAATGTTGGGGAGGTAAGGCACAGGAAGGTGCCTGGGATGCTGCCCATATCACTCAACCCTGGATAAATGTGTGTATCAGGGAACTTAAGGGCTGCTGCTCTGGAAATTGTCTTAGGTGAGAAATATGCTAAAAATGTACAACAGAGTTCAGGACTGAGTTTCTCTTATCTTTCTTAGGCAGTAAGCAGCCTACAGAACAACGTAAATGCTAACACAATCCTAGCAGGTTGGTAGGAAATTTTTAAAACCCCTCAAATGACCCCTTCCCCAAATGACTTTTACATCATTACATCAATAGCGCAAATGCTTTATAATTACAATAATCCAATTTCTATTAATACTGTAGGAAATTAATCTCCCTGGCCCACTATATAGCTGCTCATCCTTCTTTATCTGGGGCCTGTATATTTTAGCAAGAATCTTCTCATATTGACCAGACAACAGGAGCCCACTTCCTCCTTTAGGTCTGCCAGAGGCATGAGAAATCTATGTGATCCTGCTTGTAAAAGTGGTGTAGAATTCCTAGTTGGATTAATTTCTGACTTAGTGTAATAAATCCAAGAGAGTCTTAATGACACTAAGTCATTGTCTGTATTTCTCATTTTTGCTTCTTAATGTGCCTTATACAAAAAGTCGTGTTATCCGATGTAATACAACTGTGCTTATTATCTTAGACAAATCCACAGAAATGTCTGTTGTGCCTGGCTATAGTCAGCAGTGCATTTGTTTGAGTGCATCTGGGTTCATGGAAAGATAAGGTGTGCAGGACAAAAAAAATAAAATAAATAGAAAGCCCTAGTTTCCTGTTGTTTGCTTTTTTTTTTTTTTCTTAAGAAAAAATAATCGATTTGGGATACTACGACTTGGTTTCGACTGAACCATCTCCACTGTTTTTCCAAACTGTCTCCAGAAGTTACTCAATTTATTATAATTGTTTCAATTCATGTAGGTCTAATATATGTTGACATATATTTGCAGATACAGTAGTTATTAAAAAAATAAAATACCAGAAAGGATTTGAATTATACATTATCAAAGTTTTCCTGCTAAGGCTAGAAATCACTCTCTCTGGTGGCAAAGCTGACTTAAAGTCTTGTGAAAAAGTCTGGAATAAAATATGCATGTTCTAGATGATTGGTCAAGTACATGTTGCTGAATTGGAGAATTTGGGTTTGAGACCAAAAGGACAATGACAGGTATATGGGAAGTTACTGCACAAAAGAGTGAAGGCCAAGAGCCATGAATAAGTGAATGGTGACAGATAGGAGGAGACTACCCAAGGGAAAAATTAAAGCAGCTGACTTACGTTTGTGCTTTGAATTGTCCTCTCATGTAACTTTTCTTGATAGAGTCATTGAAGAAAAGCTAAGCCTAACGTTAGCTTTTGCAGATAGTCTGTTTTCTTTTTGGCTGGTGAATGTATTTGACTTTTAAAAAAGTATCTTCTTTCCTTTTATTGGAAATTATGTTGCATATTTTATTGCAGTGGGATATATTTGCTGTATAATTCTACCAAAAGAGGTATTTCAAGCTGTCAAGAGACTTTCCTCTGCACACCAAAAGATGTATAAGAAAACTGAGGTTTGTTTAAAACTTACTAAGTTTTAAATTTAGTATAATTACCTATAATAATTACTAAGTGAATTTGCTTCAGTCATGAAAAATTCCTGGTACTGCATTGATTTATGCCAGTTTGTTAATTTGGCTACTTTTCAATCCCCTGGGTTGTGCTAATAAACTAGCAGCTAACATATCTTCTCAATATCTTCTCAGTTATTTTTATGAGCTACAAAGTACTTTGTGTTGAGGTAGGAACTCTTTACATAGGTATTTTGTGAAGAGGATATCACGGAAAACAGCAGTTCTCACCTCTTTGCCTGCATTCCTGTAGGATAGTATCGGGAGCAGGAGATCCCATCCCAAGCGCAGTATGGATCCCGAGCGAGGCAGCAGTCAGCACAAGCTGTGCCATACATGTCACACTGGTGGAACTTCACTTGAGCTATGACCGACTCGGATCCAACGTAGAGCTGTTGCTGGAAAAAATACACCATGTATGATTAAATTCTTAGAACTTCCACTAAAACTTCTGTTACCAATGGAGTTATTAAAAAATGTTAGCTTTATCGTTGCTTGCCAGTTGTGCATCCAGCCTGTGCCCTGAGGGAGGCAGAGTTACTCTATAAGAAAATATATCTATACAGACTAAACTCTCCTGCGTGAGGGCAGAGGACAAGAAGGTAAAATGATCAAGTTTATTTTGGCATTTCCTCAGTTCTGAAGTTTCAGCCTTGCAAGCTTTGTGTTTGAATAGGCAGGGATTTAAGTTTCTTTTTCTTCCTCAAGACACTTTCAATGCCTCCCTTTTTAAATTTCTCTGTCACTTAATAGATATTCAGAAAAAGTCAAAACTTGACCTGAAAGACTTTAAGAAAAGATGTTCAAATTTACAAAAGTTTTAAGCAATCTCAAGTTTTAAGCAACTCCCTAAAAGGGAGTTTTAAGCAAAATCCCTTAAAATGGGAGTTATCAAGTAAATTTAACTCTTGATGTGGGTACTTACAATATGGTGACATATACACATGCACAGTAGTACTATGATTTGTATAATCCCTCAGTACACACACAGATTTGTTATTTCCTTGTGCTGTTATCTCTTTCCTTACAAATGAATTGCTCATTATCTACTTCTTCTATATTTATTTGTAGGATTTGGTGGGCTTTATCAGCATCATTGCTAAGACTGTTTGAATCTTCTGAGTTCACAGATATAGCATTTTAAAATCAATGAAAG
The DNA here is from genome assembly GCA_013400555.1 of Jacana jacana. Taxonomy (NCBI): domain Eukaryota; kingdom Metazoa; phylum Chordata; class Aves; order Charadriiformes; family Jacanidae; genus Jacana; species Jacana jacana. Next base: position 3,520 of record VZTM01023510.1, on the reverse strand, counting down.
ACAATCAGTCTGATTCATGAGTTGCTGGTATAATAAATTCAGAAGAGAATAGCTTGAATTTACAGGGATTTGATAAGAAGTCTTGTTGCAGGTGAATGTAAATGAAGTGAGCACAGAAATACACAGTGTGCACTGCAATAGGAACTGCTTATGCATGGCTCACTTCCATGGCTTTAATGGGCAGAAAAAGGATTCCTAATGAACTTTTAAACTGTGCTTATCCTATGGCTAAATATAGTCCATAATTCCCACTTTTAGACCAAGCTTTCAAAATCTGGTATTTTAAAATTCTTCAAGCTGGAAAATCCAGGCAGTTTATTTAGTCTGGCTTTACTATCATAAAATATGAAATCTAACCCAGATAGTTCATTTTTGTTCCTAATTAAACCCCTTGATTAGGTCACAAAAATCTTATTCTTAGTAATGCCAGGGGAAAAGACCAGGAGAAGCTGGTAACAGCGGTGCTTAAAGACTTTTTCAACTGAGATAAACCAGATGATAGTAGCAGGAACTCAATCTGCCAACTAGAAAGAAGATGAAACCTAGGATCCTTGTTTGAGAGGAATTCTTTTTTGTCTGTAAAAAATGGCATGTAACTGTCCTAGAAGACATGATCAACACTTTCAATGAGATATATGAGATGAGATTTTTCTCTTTCATCTTTTAGCAGGGGTAAAGACTACTGTTAGTCTTGGTTCATCACAGGAGGGCAAAAAACATCTGATATCTAGCTAACCAAACATCAAAGAGGACCATTCCTTCCCAGCCTTTGCAGATAACTAGCTCAGCCCTGAAACAAGATATTTTATTGTACCACTGACTTAGTGAAACTGGTTAGTGTTATAAGGATATTGAGAAAAACCTATGAAGCAGGTGTCCACGGGCTCACAAAATATAAGGTCTAAAGAGACCAACCAAAATGATAGAGCAGAGAAGCTATGTAACTTTTTTTCACAGAAGCTAAGTTATACTTTTGCTTACAGATCTTCATTTTAAAGACAAAATTGCTTGGTGCCAACCCATTCCCTTGTATGCATTGCAACATTTAATTGTCCTCAGTATCAGACAACTGCATCCTATTTCAAGATTATCTACATTTAACAAGATGAACTTGGTTATTTAATTTTGATATTGTTTTGCCATCATTGTTCAGAATCCCTATACGCATATTCCAGGTAGTCACTTTGTTGGGTAAAATTTTATATCTGTCTATCCTGTTTTCTCTACATTTTTTCTTTGATGTCTTGAAAAAATTAACCTACTTTTACTTCTCACAAGAGGGTTTGTTCTCCAACCAGTAGATTACTCTGGCAGCTTTTTTACAATATTTTCCAGATTTTCCAGCTATTTCTTTAATTAGTAGAGTTCGCAGCACTCTTGGGAGCTGGATGTAATGGAGGAAGACTACTTCACTTTTTATACAATATCTTCTTTTTACTCTTCCAACACAACCCTTTTACCATGATGTTTCACTGATAGCCAAAGGTAAAGCAAATGTCTGAAATTATGAGAATCTGCCTACAATAGTAATAAATCGTGTGTTTATATTAGAAGAAACTAGCAGAAATTCAAAAGTGAGTCAGATCCAAACAACCCTGCCTTTCATGGCAACTGAATATGTGGGAGAGCCACCAAGCCCTTTTGCACTGATATGCTTGTGAGGCAGCAGTCTGTCTGCATTTATCAGCAAGGAACTTTTCTGCGGCTTGCCATATCCACTAAACTAATCCCTACTGTGATTACTATGCCAGTAACTCAGGAAACAGGTTGGGTTTTACTTGCATGGGTTTGAATGCTAGAGTGAACTAAGGGGACGGAGGTTTAACATTAGAATTGAAAAACATAAATGTTTCATAAAGGAACAGAGCATATAACTTTATATAACAAAAGGATTACAAGTATCAGACCAGATCACATGTTGTATATGGTTTACAACCATCAAGCTGTCTATGTATCTATCTCTATACAGTTTATAGCTTCATTACATTTGAGACACAATCTTCACATTCCAAGTGTCAAATACTTACCCTTTTTGAAGAGATTTCCATAGAAATAATAGGAACTGGCACCTAGAAAATATGAAATATTTCCTTGCTTAGGAAAAAGAATACATCTTTGCTATGACAATAAAATAGGTTAAATTGTGTTGATATTTACTTATATTACTTATTACTTATTATACTTATATTACTAATATTACTTATTACTTATCCAGCTTTGTTAGAAACTTTGACTTTCTCTAAGTCATAATGCTATAGAAAGATGTGAAGAAATCGTGAGTTTCAGAAGTATTGCTTTAAAAGACTTTATTTAAAAACAACCAGCCAACACAATTCAGGATTATTGGAGCCACAGAAACACTACAATTTCCCTGTCAAACATGACATTAGCTCTTGCCACCACTAAATCCCTTTTGTCCTACTTGAGAGTGATAAATGCTGTGTTCTTTAGAACAAAACATTCATTGAAGATAAGATAAAAATAGCAGGAATTCCTTCTCTTACCATTTTCCTCTCTGCCCTCTGCTCGGATTTCTTGGAGTAAAGACAAGACATACTCCCTAATAGGTCTATTGAAAAGTGATTTTCCCCCCAGGCAACAAGTTGATACTAAATCCAGGTACCAGATTTAAATACCTGCATTTGGACATTAGGTTTTCCCTGTAGTTGCAAGTAGATTACCCGCCTAATTGATGTAGTTGGTATGGTATGGTGTGAATACTCACTAAAATAATTTCATTGTGTTAACTTTGCCACATACCAAATGCTGAGCTTTAGTCATGGGTTGTTCTTAAACAGAATGGTTTAAGGACTCAGGTTTTCTACTGCAAAGACAGATTAATTGATTCAATCTTTCTGAGGATTGGATTTTTCTATCTGGACCTCATTTAGGATTCCACGTTTGTAGTAGGTGCATTTTTGTGTGTGCATTTATAATCTTTAAAATAATTAATTGGGTATGAGGGAAAAATTAAATAAAATGCAGTGAGTTCTTAATTGATAGTCACACCCAAACCTCCAAACACATAAACAGAAAAACAGTAGTCCTCGTTTCCTGCCATATGCTTCAGTACTTGGGTTACAATTGTCTCAGAAAAAACTTCCATTTAAAATGAACTAGGTCATTAGAAAATTTCTTGCACACAGCTATTATACATTTGACTGTCTTCAGATTAATTTTTTTGACATTTTTATTCTGCAGAAAATTGCAGAAAGTTGTATATGTAATTCATATATGGTACAGTTCACCTTGAATACTTGCAATTCTTCAAGAATCACTTCTTCCATTGATTCTTTCTCCTGATTGTAAATTGTAATGACTTTCAGCACAATTCCATTATCTGGAAAAAAAAAAGGAAAACCTAAAGGTCATAATTGGTGGAAATTTTTTTATGGCCTTCAAATGCATTAAACAGCTTATTCAAACTGATAATGGATAGAAATTTGTAAGTATGTACAGGTAGTTGGATATTGCTTTTATTGATGAAGGGTCTTATTCTTAGAAAACAAACACATATGAC
>VZTM01023509.1:0-11292 GCA_013400555.1 Jacana jacana | reverse complement strand
AGTTGCTAATATTTGGGAAAGAGTTCTGAGGATGGGGTCAGCTTGAAAGCATGCAGACTATTAAAAATCAAATGCTGTTACTGTGTGACACAGTAAGCTGTTTATACCAAAGGTGCATGATGGTTTCACTCCAGTTAACAGCTACATAATGGGCCAGATGTTCACATTCAATAGGGCTTTTAGATCTGCGTTAACTGTGTTGACAATGTCAGCAAAGGTACTGATATTTATCTAAGTGAGAACACCTTCAAATCATCAGGCTTTCTGTGTCAAAGATCCTTTTTCTCATTTTCTGTCTATATATGGGCAACTAGAGGACCTGTCCACAAGATCTGAGGAGGAAATATGACGAAGTGACCTCTGGGTGAATGCAGCTCCCATCCAGTGTTAGGTTTAAGGCTGGACCCAATGATCTTTTCCAAGCTAAATGATTCTGTGATTCCAAATGCAACATAGCTCTGGGTAGATGTTCCTCCCTGCTCATCACCAGGCTGAAAGTTCTTTTTGGCAAAAGCCAAACAGATAAACTCTTCTGTGCAAAGAGCCTGGTTTGACCACTGTGACAATGCACACTATACATACCTGTGAGTTCTGGACTACGTGAATACTACTTTGGTCAAGAATCAAAAAGTCAGCCTGGAAAGAGCCCTACTTTGTTTAGGGGTCAGCTTTAAGCAACAGCCACTGCTTCAGGCATCCTTCCCTCCGTAGTCTGCCCTCTTGGACTTGCAACCTGGTTTTCTCTGATCTTGGATAGTGAATAGTGACAGCACTCAACTTCGCCTTGTTCTCACAAGAGCGACTCCCCCTTAGCCCGCTCCCAGGCTCAGACAGCTGCAATAGAGCTTTATTTCTTCCCAGCTTGCACAAGATTGCAAAATGCATGTGCAAACAGAAGCTGAATATAGGGGGTTTTTATGTTTCCCTTCTGACAGGTTCTATTGTATTTTAGATCCAAAACTTGTTCCTACCTGTTTGTGATAGATAGTGCTTGGTCTGTACCATTAGCCTGTTTCCTCACAACTCTTTCGGCCACAGTCCTGACTAGCTGCTTATACAGAGATGTTCTCAAAGGGCAGAGAAAGGTCTTGGGTCACACTATCCTGACAAAAACAAGATTTTTTTTTTTTTGATTTTTCTATTTTAGCACTGTCATCAGTTATAGCAGTTCAAACAGATTAATGTTTGCTAGTTATCTGCTGTTTCAGATCAAAAGAACCTGTCTGTCTTTTTATATATTCTAGATTTCTCTGAAAATGCTGGTTATCTTAATTTTAGTTTATGTGCTTTTTTAAGGTTTAGCTTCTTCATTCTTTTAAAAAATATCTTTTGACAACACCTCTGATGATGTAAATCAGTGGAGTACCACTGGTTTTAATGGACTTCTGCCAGTCTAGATAACTAGCCAAAGCTGTTCCTAATCTGGGAGGCCATTTTAATTTTTTTTGTGTGTGTGTGTTTGTTTCCTTGGCATTTTGGGATACCCAAATTATTTGGCTTATTCTAAAGTTTATTGATGTCAGGGCTGAACCAAAATAATAATAATTAAAAAAAAAAAACAAACAACAAGGAAAAATGCTGAGGATTGAATCGAGTTTTGGATCAGGCTTAAGCACAATTTCCTAGGTAAGATAAATGAAGTGAAGAAAAAATATTATATGCATTACAACACTTCAGCGGTGTTTCTGAAGCACTGTGACATGACATCTGATGTTCTAAAGTGGTTTTTAACTCTTTCAGTGTAACTTTGCCTCAGGATAAAACATCCTTTTAACAGCATGTGTAAGGAAATCAGGAATGGCCTGTAGACGTGCCTGTAGGCTATGTGCTCTCTGTCACCTGCTGTATTGCCCTGACTTTGAGAAACCTTTACTTCCTCGCACTTTAGGATAAGAACATTTCTCTCTCACTTTGTCCACTAAGAAAGGCTGACTAGCCTTATTCTGATGTCCTGGCTTTTAAAAGAGCCTTTTTTTGACAGTTTCCTTGTTCTCAGAGTATTATGAGTAGATACAAAATAAAAGGCAGTATCAATAAAAAAAAACACACTGTGTTTTGCTTTGGTCAGATTAAATTGTGCTACCTTTTACTAAGGCACTGCCTTAGGTTTCAAACCAATACCAATAAGACTATTTACCCTCACAGACCAACTCTGATGGCGTTCTTATGTAACCCCGCCCAGCTCTCTGCACGTCAACTAAAATAAACACAAAATTAGTGAGGTTTATCACTTCCAGAAAAAGTGATTTTTCAAATGTTAACCTCTTCTAAAAGTTGTTATGTACTTATGGCCTCTAACTAACTTGATTAATCAAAATTAGCATGTCTTATTTATTAGAACATTTCTAAAGAAAGCACTATTCTGTCATAATATTATTTTACTTATTCACTACTTAAGGAGCTGTTCCAGAACCACTTAACCCCGGCTTAATTGTGATCCCCAGAGAAGTCAGGAGAATCTTGCCAACTGTTTCCAAAAGGCCCCACCTTATTATTAAAGACTGATTACAAAGTTCCCATGTAATATTTGCATGGTAGTGAAGCAAATACAGCCTGCACAAATAGAAGTGTGTGCATACAAAAACATATACTTAAACATAAACATGTATGTGTGTATACACAGAAGGTCATTTTATATACATAACAGGGAGGGAGGAAGGAAGACAGAGAGGTAAAATTATTGTCTATCCTTTAAAACTTTCACAGATTATCTTAGCTAGTTTGCAACAAATCAAATACCAAAAAGAGAAATACAGAATTAAGCCTTACTCTCTCTCACAAGGATTACTTATATATACCAATTTCCCCAGAGAATTAGATTGGAAAACTCTATTAATTAATTCTTTGTTTTTGTAGCATCTAACGTAACAAAGTATAGGTTCCCACAAGAGCCTTTCAGTGCTATTGTAGTATGTATGTCATGATTTCTCTGTATACTAAGGTGTCGACTTTGTAGTTGTATATCTTTTTTTAGTTCCAATCTTATTTTCTTGTCCTGATATATCTATACAAAAAAACTCAGTTAAATTACAAATTCCTCAGAATGTGAGATGTTTGCCTTTTACTGTCGTTTCATGCATGAAAAAGAATTGCTTCCAAAAAATCCTGTGAAATTTCTAGTTTTAGGCACAAAAACATAGCTAATTTCATCTGGATCAATTTCACTCAAACAAAACAGAAGTCACAGATAGAAAGGCATGTTATGAAACTAGCACTTCACAAAAGTGGTGTGGTCTCCCTTCTCTTGAGTTATTTTTTTCTGTCAAAACCCTGTAGATTGAAAATCTACTTTCAAAGCTCTTTTTTTTGAAGAGAATATCTACTAGATCCTAATACTGATCCATGCAACATGAATACTTTTACTTAAATATGCCCCTCTGCAATTTCTCTAAAAACTTGTCAAATCTCATGTTGATGCATTTACTTCTCTGCAGAGCCCTAGCCCCTGAAGAGATATAGTTTGCTAGACATTTCCTGCAAACTGTTAACAAACTGGTGTGCAAAAGAGGAAATAGAAGAGTGAAATTTCAAAGAAAAAGAGAGGGAAAACTGAGGAGGACTGAGGAGTGATAATTTAATTTCGCATCTTCATTATTCAGGGATGACCTCAACCATGAAAACGCAAAGGACTAAACTACTGCAATGTCAATTTAGTAATCATATGCAAAATCCATTATTATTTAACATCTTTCAAGCTGTAGTACCATACCTTCAATGTAACACAGACATTCTATCTAGAGCTGCCATTGCACCACCAGAGATGACTTACACACAACTGAGCTTTGCAAACCATATTCTTGCCTGGTGAACTGACTTCTGTGCAGTAAGTAATTGAAAAGTCTTTCAAGACAGATGAAAAGAATAAAACACTTGAGCAGAGGTGAGATCAACTTGTAAAATCCATCTCTAAATCTCCTAATTCAGAAAAGTTAGACTTTCAACAACACATTAAAGCCTGAAAGCCCTCAAATAGCCCAGTAATTTAGAAGTTCAATTTTGATTTTCAGTGTTCTCCATCCCCATCAGCCCTAAACGCATCAGCTATAAGCACCAGCATAACGTCACTAAAATCAGCAGTACTCAAGCACATCCAAAAGTAGACGGAGATGGACATTGATTCTAGATCTCAGCTCCCTAAAATATGAAGATGTTCTTGTCTAGCTCTCCCATTACCTTATTGGAGACATGGGAGCAACACATGAAATTTGGTTGTGAAAATTATAATTTTCAGTGTGTGGAGATGTGTGGGTTCTGATCTAAATTGAAATTTGGATTCCCTTGCATCCTTGCCAACACTAATAAAGCTACCTCTCCAGGAGTATAGTGGTTGTGCTCACAAAATTATTCATACCTGCGTAAGTATTTCACATATTGGAAGCACTTTACAAACACTTACTGAGTAAGAATCATAGACTGAGCCTTGTAAAGCTTATCATCCTCATTTTAGAGCAGTAGAGGTGAAATGAGTTGCTCAAGGCCATGACATAATTTGGCGGGCAGAACTGGGATTAGAGCACAGGCTTTCATGCCTCACACCTCATTACTGCACATCGTTCTTTCTCTCGGGTTGAGAAACCAGGAAGGTTTTGGTAATAGATTTCCCCCGTACTTCTTCATGTTGCCGTGGTTTAGATAAGGTGTCAAAATGAAAGCTGGTCCATGCTGTGTGAGTATTATTGATCCCAGTTCACTCTCAGCAGTTTGAACCTGGCTCCAAATTTGCCCCTTTTCCCGGGGCTGTCTGCTTTGTCCCAGAGATAGCTATACTTGTACCAGTGTTACTATATTAGAGGCTGAGGAAGATCTTTGTAATTCTTATGGATGAGAGAGGCTATGTAAATGTAAAAGCAATACCCATATTTTAGCCTGACCCCTTTCATTCTAGAAACTTTTATATTACTGTTATTGTTATGGTGATTATTGTTATTAGTGTTTTCCTGAGCAATTTCCTTTGTTACAACTTCTGCTCTCTGTAAAATAATTTGCTTGCTAAATGGACCTGTCCCTACAAAAAGATAAAGCAGAAGTAAATCCATCCTGCTGCAGCTATTAACATGTTTTCAAAAGACCTATTTGAAACAATGTTACCTGTTCGCTGCAAATCCCCACATAAAAACAAAGAATGTTTGCAGAATCTCAAGACATGTAGTAGATGCACCTGTGCTGCTAATTCCCAAACAGTCAAATTGCTCAGTAATAAAGTGTTTCTGTAATGTTTGTTTGAGGTTTTTTTTGTTTGGTTTTTTTTTTTTTTTTTTGGTGTGTGTGTGTGTGTGTTTGGTTTTTGTTTCTTTTTTTTTTTTTTTTAAATAATAAAAGGTTATTTTGAACAAATGCATTTTCATTATGTCTGAATTTCATTTAAGGTGTTTTTACAATTTGTGTTTGTGGTGTATCATTCCAGAAAGAAAGCAAGCTCCATCTAAAATCACATTTGATTATAAGAGTGCACCCTCATACATATCTAATAAACAAATAAACAAATCAGTTTGATCTGTTATGCAGATAACACTGATATGTAAAATATGTTCAGGAACTAAAAATGTGTTTTCTGTGCAGAAGTTTTCCTTGTAGAATGCACAGTGAATTTATGTGAACTGTATACAGCACTGAGACTCTTTTATGTAGCCTGTTTCCCTGGCTGATAGCTAAAAGAGGTTAGGCTGAATCTCAGTGGATCAATTAACAGAGGGACCTGTCCTTCAACAGAAGAAGATCTATTTCAGGATTTGCATATCACTGAAAAAAATTACAAAGCTGAGATAAATACAAGCCCGATAATAACTCACTGCAGGCTTGGCTTCATTCCTAGATTTCCTTGGCTGTTTGTCCTAATAAAGTGTCTCCATGGCACTTAGGGCAGGAAGGTTATTAGTAGCTGTCAATCAAAAGAAGGAGTATGCATTGGCAGGAGGAGGAAGAGAAGAGAGGTGACATTCATCCTCTTTTCTCACTTATATTGGGTGTAAAAGTCATTCAGAGCAAGTGGTTAAAAAGGGACGGGTCCCTCGTCATCCCCCATGGAAAAGGAGAAAAAGAAGGGAAAAAAAAAAAAAAAACAAACCCAAACCACCAACCTGCCTTGGTTACCAACAATTTAATAATAATGTGGAATACATCAATCACTTCCCTATACCTTATTAATGCCGGGATGTTTATTAACACCAAAGAATATGAAGGACATATACAAAAAGAGTAGGGTAAAGACTCCTGGCAAAACACTTCTGGTTGATATTCTACTATGAACAAATGATAACTTTAAACAGCTCCATTTTAAGATAAAACTTTAGTGCTCTATAGAGAAGAGATGCATTTCACCTTTAAGCTAATACGGTTCTGGCAATGAACACCTTTAAAAAGCCAGTAACAACACAGAATATGCATTTCTTAATTCATTTAATTCAGGTACAGTGATTTTAACTTTACCAAGTTGAAACTCAGAACTGATCTATACACCAATTAATTAATACTTTAAAGGTCTTTAATTTACTGTACCACTTTCTTAATTAAAGTATATCTGCTGCTAGAGCACATCATCTCTATATATGCATATTTTCATAAGTAACAGAGTCCATAGAGTGCTAATTGATATCCCAGTCTCCAGACAATACTTTACTAAATGAAATGACAATTATAACCAATTAAAATTCACTTTACATACCACTTCACCTATTTTGTATGTATTATGCATGAAGACAGAGAGTACATTGCCTCGCTGCTCAGGATTTGTGTGCGTCTGTGCAACTGATGGACAGCTCTAAGGTATTCCTTTCAGAGAGCTCTTTACCAAGGGTCATTTTCCAGGCTCATCTAAAACCTATACTTTGCTGTTACACAGATACATCAGTTAAGAAAAGCTATTAATTGCTTTGTGAGGATTTTATTATTATTATTATTGTTGTCATTGTTATTATTGTTATTGTTATTATTATTATTTCCTTTGACAAGCGTGCGTCAAGTTTGCACTTCCACCTTCATCTCGCTATGAAAAAAAATAGAAAAAGGGTTTTTTAAAATAGCACAGTGCCTAATTAGAAAAGCTAAAGTTCTATCCTCAGATACATTGTATGCAACATATAAATGGCACAGCACCGCACACCTACTGAGGGAGAGTGTGGGAGTAAGGCAGAGGAATGAAGTCAGTGGGAGATGAGGGTGTTTGGAACAGGCACCTCAGGCTTGAGAGCGCTCAGCTAAAATGAGATGCTGCACATTTCTTGCAAGAAGAAGAGTTTTTCCCAATTTCCTCACCGAAAGCCTTGGTTCTGCAACCCACCGCTGCAGAGCAGGGGCTGTCCCAGCTAGGACTCTCACGCTCTGACCTGATTTCATGCCCACAGCGGGGGGCAAGCATTTCTCCACCAGCTGTGATGGGACCTGCCCTTCCATGTGCACCTTCTACAACAAGGGCAATTCCCAGTAACACTTCGGCATAACCTGCCGTACGGGGGGGTCTCAGAGTCCTGCCCTCCAGGCAGCACCTGCAGGTCTCATACAACCTCAATTTGTGAAGCTGGCTCTGCAGCAGGGCAGCAGGATTCACTGCACTGTTGCCACCTCTGAAAGCAAGGGGCAGGCTTACCCTTTGGGGCTTACTTAACTAGAACCGACAAAGCTCTTACAGAGGACTACAGAATTTACATTAAAAGCGATGAACAATAGTTAAGTTTGTCAACTCCACCAGTTTCTTACCTCTCCATTCCCTTTACTCCACTTCTTCCTTTGCATGGGTGCACTCGTGAGGACACAGGCTCTTGGTGTGATAAAGGGAAAAGCAAAATCAACGGAGACACAGGCCTTTAAAAAACAATTAATGCTAAACAGACTATGTGCATTTTTCTTGAGGTGTTTTTCCAAAATGAACCTACTTTGTCTTCAGCCTCTGCAGACCAGTTATGTAAGCCTATAGGGACTTCCCAGGCTGACTTGTGTTAGCATCTCCCTTGTCTAACAGGCTGTGAGGAAACTTTGGCATTTTCATCCAGGGCATGTCACCAAGTAAGGAAACATTTAGCTTACCTTCTAAAAATCTTCTGCATTCACTCAATGAATCACTCAATGCTGGATGAGTTAAAAACCACAGAGCCAGATCATCGCCTCCTGTTATCATAAGCAGAGGAGAAGGCTTAAGGAACGGATGTGGGTCGTTCCCACACATTTTTTTGAAGACATCTGTGATTGCTATCCTGTCACAGGCATGGGGGCTGTTTTCTGAGGGGGAGGCCATAAAGCCTTTTAAACATGTCAGTTATTCATATAAAGAGGCAGCTACCCTGTCCCTATCAGCTTCCACCACAGACTCCCCAAGTAGCATGGGTCCAGGAGCTATATACCTGAGCTATGTTTTCTGAGTAAATCCCTCAGGACCAAGAAGGAGATTACAAGGAATCACAGAATCATAGAATGGTTAAAGTTGGAAGGGACCTTAAAGATCATCAAGTTCCAACCCCCCTGCCATGGGTAGGGACACCTCCCACTAGAGTAGGTTGCTCAAAGCCCCATCCAGCCTGGCCTTAAACACTTACCCTTAAACACGTACCCTTCTCCATTTTTCTCAGGTCTCTTTACCCAATCCACCTCATTCCCCTTTGAATTACCATAACTCCACATCAATTTTCTCCCGTGGGAAACACCTCCAGGTTGAGGCCAAGTGCAGGAATGGTGCTGCAGGTCCTACTGCTAACATTGCTCTGTGCCAGCTGGAGAAAATTCATCTGTGGATAATAATCCTTCTGGATGCAAGTTTTGAGAGAAAAGCCTGTAACAAAATTTCAGCAATCAAAGCTTATAGAAAGAGCTTTGGTGTGTTGGGATGGGTTTTTTTGGATGGGGCAGGGTTTGGGATTTTTTGTTTATTTGTTTATGGGTTTGACTTTTTGCAGATCTTTATGCTTATCTATGAAATTACAACAACTGCAATTGTGTATTGCCATAGTCTTGAACTACCTACTTTTTAGTTACAGATTCTGTACTGGGAAGGCTTAAGTGAGTAAAAGTGGAAAATATGGATGTATGTGCTTTTCACAAGAACAGTTTTGTGACATTAGGACAAATACAAGTATATATAATAGATGACATTTAAGAGTTGAAGTACATTGTCTTCATACTGAACATTTGAAGGATTGCCTGCCAGTATTTGTTTTCAGTCTTGTGACAGATTAAAATAAAGTTGCAAGCAATAAGTAACTGCTTCACATTTTAATATATGAAGCCAATTCAAAACACCTTTAAGTTACAGTTCTCCACAACAGGCAGGTGACTGTATCTGCTGCTATTTTACTTTGATTTAGTATTTTATAAAATGCCCTTGGAGTTTTTCAGCTGAACAAAGGTTTAGTGGTGTTTCTGGAAATTAAAACAAAATAGCAATCTCACTGGTGTCTGTGTGACTTAGAGTGGTATCTCTCCATGGAACCTCTGGTATTCTTGGCCAGCTGTGGAGGTAGCATACTGACTGCAGGGGTAGCAAGATCAAATCTCAGTTTACCTTTTTCATTATTAGACACAATTTATGTATGGTATTGGCAAATAAAAGATTTTTGTGCACTTAGAAGCAAATCCAAAAAGGATTCAGATTATGGATCTGGGTAGTTCAAAATATGTTATTCAGTATGGATATGTGAAATATGTAAAAGGTGCCTTCAATTCACTGCATTGCTAGTGTGATTTTATGAAAACTGAAAGTGTCTTTGATTTTCTCATTCTAAATAGAAAGAAGCTATTCATGTAAAAATATATGAACTGTTAAGGGATAGTCAAACTACAAATATTCTTGGCAGACTTTTTTTTTCCTCATCCATTTAAACATAGTTTAGGATAGGAACAATTTTTTAAAGTCTGTTTAAAGTGATTCACTTGTAGACAGGGATCTTTCATTTGAAGAAAAGAAGAGGGGAAGACACAAATGACAGCCAAGGGCTCAGGTTCTCACTTTAACACAGGCAAAAATGTGAATAACATTACTGTTTCAGAGTTACTCCAGCCAGTGTATTAAGCCCAAATTTTTTCTTTGAAACATCGCCTCTTAGGTTTCTCTATCAAATAATATAAATTTTATCTTTTTTTTTTGTTGTTGTTAATGTTAAACAGATACTGATCTAGATTGAAATTTTAAAGAGGATGAGATTTGTGTTTCCTCACAGAAATAATTTCAACTCTTATTTCTGATTTTCAAGAGTATCTATTTTTTCAAATTTTTTCATGTGAAATGTGCTGGACATTGCTCAGATGCAAAAATAATTCTTGTATAACTTTATTTTGCAATTACCAAGATTGATTTTTCATTAAGTGCNAATTTTTTTTTTATTAAGTTCCTTTTTTGGGTTTTGTTTTTTTTTTTTTTTTTTTTTTTTTTTCATTTACAAAAGTTGTTTTGTGCAGTAAATGAAGTGCCAATGCAGACAAATGTAACCAACATTAAGCTAGCCAATAGAATTCGACAAACTGCTCAGGTCATTAATATAATTTGTTTTGGCACTGTTACATTTCCTAGTGCTACTCTGAGTAGTTTGCTGGGCACATCAATTTGTTTTCAGCTATTGTGAAATTGGATATCCTGGCTTTCATCCAAAGCACCCTCTCAATTTGCATATCTTTGTTATCATTTCAGGTTCTCAGAACATACTGTGGACTATCACACCATCTGCACCAAGATCCTCACATCCAAACACAAATTAAAAATGAAACTGTAAAATTTGCAAGGAAACAATACAGACCTTTTATCTCATTCTCCCTCTGTTCATTTTCAAAAGAGAAACTTGCTTGTAGCCAAGCATAGCAAAAAAGGCTTTTATTAATTGGACTGGCATCAAGCATGCATACATAAAATTGTTTATTTTTTCCCTATAAAGGGGTTGCCTGACATAAAAGGGTCTTTGAAGATGACATTCAGATTTTGACATTTGCATGATATTGTATAAATATCAGAGGTAGGAGACTTTTCTGACAAACCAGATGGGTCAAAAAAAGCACTTCCAGAGATAGATATTAGTCTTTTACTTAAAGGATATTAGCTTCTCCTCAAAGCTGTGAATTATTAGGCAGCAAAAACAAACATATTTTTCTCAAACCATGGCTTATTTAATTATTTTCAATCCAAGTTAGCTGGGCTTGGGGAAAATATAAAATAATGTCATTACTTTTGAGGGGGGTTTTGTAATTCAATTAAGATCACAGAATATAATTGAATCTTGTCTTTTGAGTGCCACAGAGATTAAATCTTATTGCTGAATTTACTGCTTCTTGATGGAGCTAATCTCGATTTTAAGCATGGACTCTGAATGCTTTTTGAAA